>JAUELF010031786.1:0-17375 GCA_031471495.1 Clinocardium nuttallii
GTCTTATAAAAGGCCAAACGCCGCTCATCGCCTCATTACAACGTGTGATGCGTTCCGTGACTGGAGGCGGGCGAGCTGTCCGCCTGCCCAATAGCCATAAAAGTATAAAAACCGATCGGATTCCGTCTGAGTAACGGTGAAAACTGTAAAAAAAACCACCAGAGTAACATATGAGAACCGTCAATCGCTATCAGAATTTGGACGTTCCAAACTTTGAACATGTCCAAAGTTTGAAACGGCTAACGCCGTCTGTCAACGTCTAAATAACCAGCTGAGAAATGAATAGAACCGTTTAATAAAGGAACGCATTCGTTTCTCAGACGGAATCGTTAAACGTCACAGTGGGACAGTAGTTTTAGTGTTAACATTTAGTACGATAACTTTAACGTAACCCATAGGGCTTAGTGTTAACATTTAGTATGCTAACTTTAACGTAATTTGTAAGTCGTACTGCCCTCAACTGACACTTAGTAATCCGATTTGACGCATATCGACTGTCCGGGATCACATGTATCTTAATTGGCGTAAAACTGATGGGTCTGCAGTTCCAGTTTTTTTTTATCACCTGCTACATATGAGCCGTTCCATTAAAAGTCCAACATTATAGACTATGCGTTAAGTTTCGACCCATATCAGCCTGCGAAGTACGCTCAGGCTATTCCGGGCAAGCGTTCCGTATCAGGGGGGTAATTAAAATAATATATGTTATTGTCCTCAGAACTTTCAGGAAAACTAGACAGGATATAAGGATCATCAAGGGTTGAACGAGTGCATGATAATTCAAACACAGACACATGGGATCAAAACAATATCTTCAAAGGCATGGGACAACTCGTGACGGGACAGCACAACCTAAGTTGGTTGTAATCCAAGTATTACATACATTACATACATTATAACAATAAAGGCCCCTCCAACTTATGTAGTTTTGCACTTAAGGGGAAATGATGTTGGATTACACCTATGTGCGGGAAGTAATGTGTGTATGAACATGAAGGATATCCTTAAAGGAACAAGGTCCTTTAAGGAATAAGGATAAGCCTTCAGTAACAGCTGTGCAGTGTTAGAGCGTCGGCAACTCGTACAAAAGGTCCCAGATTCAAATCCCGAGATTTGGGGGTTCTGCCTTTGTGATTATATGACACAAACAGAGCGAATACTTGCCTTTTCATCTTGAAGCAGATATCAAACAGGTGGTAAACTTATACTAACAAAAAAGAACTCAAATAAGCAATATGTTCATTTTTAGGTCGAATACCCTTATTATGGAGTTAAATAAGTAAGCAGTTTAGATGCTTCTACATTTACTCTGAAAATGTATGAGGTTTATAATAATTAGATTCATTGTATGCTCCGACATTTACCTAGACACATGTATCTATCTTCAAATGTTTTTCAGAAGAATCGCAACCTTGACAAAGGGACAGAATAAAAACAAATTATTTGTTGCGGCAATAGATTTCGGGACTACATACAGTGGCTATGCTTTTTCCCTTAGATATACTCTAGATAAGAACCCTACAGACATTTCAACAATTGCATGGCGATCAGGGTCGTTGCTCTGCAGTCTTCCAAAGTTCCTACATGTATTCTGTTCGACAGGAACAAAGAGTTTTCTGCTTACGGATACGACGCTGAGAACAAGTAAACTGATCTAGCATTTGATGGGAAACACAAAGACTGGTACTTCTTCAGACATTTCAAAATGATTCCTCATAACAAACAGGTATGTTTGGCAGATTCTTTCTCCGATCTGGTATTAGCGTATTTGGCGAAACACGTCAACAAGCCAGAACGACAAAATTGCGCAAAAACACGACAAATATGGCACAAGAAATGGGTCCAAATACAAACAATTTACTCCAAAATTATTGGGCCGACTAAAATATTCTATGGAATGCTTATTTGGTGACGGAAGTTGTCCAAGCCGAACATATTAGTGCCTTTGGTGCAACTAGTTATGCTATGAATATGCACATGCCGCAAACTTGAAAAATCTTCTCTTCCGAAACTGATTGCAAAATAGGAGAAATCTTCCATTTGGGACATGCGTTATTTCGTAATTCCACTTTATTTATGTAGGTCAGAAATATACCTATTGTTTGTATTCTCGGTATTTCCTTATTGTTTACAGATGTATGGATTATTTCTCATCAAAACAGAACATATAACTACATACAAAGTTCAGTAATAAACAGTTCTACTGATTTATTCGCGACTTGCGAGCACTGTATTCTATATACTCGTACGATCTCAGCATCGTCTTCAACAGTATAAGAATATTATATTTAGACCCATGTACACCGTACAACACATGCATACTTTGATAAAAACAACAAGGGAAAAACTATATAACATTTATAAAGAGCAATACCTTGGTGGCTGAACTTATAACGAAATAACTAAATGAATGCCTTTCGTGCTGTGTGGGACTTTCGGCCGTCACAAATGAAAACGTCAATGATGTCGAACGATGTTGCATCTGGCCGCAAGTCCATCATTGAAGTGCTTCCCAACTCTTCTTCTACTGAACACCCAGGTGTCTCTGAAAGTCGACCCTTCTTCCTATGTCCTGGTGCTGTCAATCTAAGTGTAACTATTTTGAAAATATTTGAGCGCACGACGGGAATAACAATAATAGCTTTATATGTTCAATTCTCTTCATTTTTAAACTGCGTCTTAACCTCAACTATACAATTGAAGACGAACTCGGAAAGTCCATGCCTGATGTGAGAAAGTCAGATGTTTTTTTGGGTTTCAACAGTACCAGCCATATGGAATGAAACGGCCAAACAGTTCATGCACGAGGCAGCCATAAAGGTATTACTTTTTGAAAATACAGAGTTTCACCTATACAATTTAAGTTCTGATATAATCAAATATGTGTATACAAAAACTAAAAGCAAACCTATTTATTCGGTTGCAGATTTATTATTAAATTATTCATCTATAATGTCAACAGTTGTGGAACCCAAACCGTCTTAGCACAACCCTGTACGTGTATTAAACATCTACCTTATCAAAAAGGAGGTTTGACACAGTATACATTTTAATTTCTATCAGGCTGGGATTGCAAATGAAGACCTGGTGATAGCCTTAGAACCAGAAACGGCCTCGATATTCTGTATGAATCTACAACTTAAAAAGAACAAGGATACAGAACTGAGTTATTTAAAAGCAGGATCAAAGTACATGGTAATCGACGCTGGAGGTATTATTCTCTCTCCTTCCTTTCTCTTACTCACGTATGATCTCGACTCAGAACGAACACATGCATTCACAAACGCAAACTGAAATGTTTTAATTTTAGAAACAAGAACTGGCTGTTACTTGATTATAATTATACTACCGATAATACCAGCCTACATTTAGACAGCTAACCGTATTACGGGATTGTCCGCGTATAAACAAATGTCGCCTGACGAATATACAGCCGAGTTAGTTCACTATACAAGTCTATGCTAAATGGAAACTCTTTATTCAGCATGCGATACTAGTAACTGAATTTACAGGGATAAAACGACTATTTGTCGTTTTCGAAGATACCGTTTCTACCATATTGTTTTTAGATCAATGTCCCGAATGGTGTTTTTACGTGGACGCGATCAATAATTATTCCCAATACATGGACAAGCTAAAAATAGCAGTTTTCGTTTATGAATAATTGTTAGGTAGTGTACACCGCTTTCAACAATGTTTCAGTTATATCACATCATTTCTTGTACTACTGGTCCTTTTAAACTGACAGTCAGTCGTAAAGATAACCCCGCAACCCTGAGCACCAATGAGGGCAGCTATAACTTACTCGAATGTGAGTTGATATGTTATATTGACATAGTTATAATATACATAATGAATGTATTTCTAATTAAAATACAGGTATATGATTTATATACATGAGCCGTTCCGCGGGAAAACCAATAATATGTATTCTGCGTTATGTATCGACCTAGATTAGTCTGGGCAATCCGCGCAGACTGATCCGGACCGAAACATTCCGTCTCAGGGGGATAGAGGAAAAGAGTAATGCTTCCTGAAACAGAAAATCCACAGGAGGCGAAAAGTGTCTTTCCGGGTAAGCATGTGCGGAATGCGCAGGCTGATCCGGGTCGATACTTTCCGAATTGTACACAGTGTTTGTTTTCTCGTGGGACGGCTCACATGGTATTTCAGAGTTGTTAGTCTTGTGAATGTGTATTTGTAGGTGGTACAGTAGACATAACTGTTCATTCAGTGACAGAGAATCGTGGTATAGATGAGTTGTATTCAGCAAGCGGTGGGGATTGGGGTGGATCGTATGTCGATGAAGCCTTCGTGGAATTCCTAAACGCAATCTTTGGGAAGAAAGTTATGGATACATTTCGCAAGAAAAACACCACAGATATGCTTGAATTGCAAAGGGACTTCGAATGCAAAAAAAGAGGCATGTCGCTTCTGGATGATAAACGTATCCAACTGCGATTGCCTGTGTCTTTACTTGATATATATAAAGCTGAAAATAACTATAAAAGCGTACAGACATGCCTGGAATCGTCTGCTCTACACGACAAAGTCAAGATTGTTGGGGATAAATTGAGGATTGAACACAGCATGGCAAAGACCTTCTTTAAGAGGGCAAGTGAAGAACTCTTAAAACATCTAAAAGACTTATTTATGATGGAGAATGTTCAAAACATTGACACAATTCTCATGGTTGGAGGATTTGCTGAGTCCCAGTTTCTGAAGGAAACGATCCGGACAACCTTCCCAGAGAAACATGTCGTTATACCGGATGATCCCGGTCTGGCAGTTCTTAAAGGGGCTGTTATATTTGGTCATAATCCGAGTATCATCAACAGTAGGATGAGTAGATATACGTATGGATTTAGTGTTCATCAGCCTTTACCATATTTACATTTTAATGAGAATAACGTGTCTCAAGAGAATACCGTGCTCGATGATGACGGCGACATATGTATGACAAACGTGTTTGATAAACATGTCACAAAATGCCAAATATTGGAGGTTGACAAAGCCCAGTCGTCAGTGGAATACACCTCTATTGATGGAGGTGATTACGAGTTGCCCCTTTATATTTCTGACGAACTCGATCCAATCTTGGTAACTGATCCGTCCTGTCACCTTATCGGCAATATATTAGTAAACGTTGGTCATCGGTCAGGCAAAGATGTGCGCGTCAATCTGAGGTTTGGTGATACAAAAATAAAGGTAGAGGTAGTTATACTGGAAACAGGTGAAACATTTGATATCGAATTCGATTGTTTAGTGTAAGAATTATACGATTGAGGTTGTTCGTGACTTTAATTCATTGAAATATACCTAAAAATATGAATAATCAAAGAATACAAAAGAAATCTGATCGTTTTCAATTGTTGTGCCTTGCTCGCTATTGTGAATATATTGAAACGTTAGGATATATAGAGAAAAACGCAATTAATTAGAAGGAACGATAGGCCGAGTCCGGATTCGAACAACTCACGATCCCTTTATATAAAGGCATCGTCGTTACGGACTGAGATATCGTTGGTCAAAAAGACGATACACACTGCAGATGTTAGCATATTACTTAAACATTAAATGTACTTTTTACACTTCATACATACTACAAACTCGCGTCAATAAACTTAACATCTATTAAAGAATATAAAATCCCATAAATAAAAGTAAAAGTTGTTTAACTATAGATACGAGTTGACACAATGTTTGCAAAGCAGATTAGCTATTTGTAATCAATTTCACCCTCTGGTGCAACACTTTCAAAAATCTTCTCCTGTAGATACATCATAAAGCGTCTGCATACTACATGTGTATCTACGAATATCTACGAATATCTACGAATATCTACGAATATCTACGAGCGACTTTTCCGACTGCCTTCGTAAAAACTGACTTAACCCATAACAGGTACTCAGATATTCGTATCGTTGTGTTTGCTTGTGTGATATCAACCGATTTTAAGCGATGTTTCAGTTATATCACGACGCTCCTTGGTAAGTAACCAGGGTTTACTGGTCAATTTATCCTGACAACAGCATGTCATTCGTAATGCTATCACAGCGATCCTGAACGCCGAAGAGGGAAAGCCATTTCTACCTGTAGTATATGCGTTCATATACTAACGTATTAAACCGGATTAAATTAAATAACAATAATTAATTGAGACCCATTCAAGGAAGTTCATACTTCATTCAAGACACTCTGCAAATGCTCACAGTAACGAAATTAGGGGTAACAATATAGTGTTCTGACAACTCTGAAATATATTACAGACAATACATACACTACATTTCCTTTCCTTCTTCTTTGATTGAAAACATAATAGATATACTTTTACTTTAGCATACATGTATTACATTTCTAGACTCGCTTGACAATACTAATACTATGTTAATAGCCAAAGCCTATGTCTTGTGAAAGCAGTAACAACCTTAATAAAGCAGTGCCACAACAAGCAACCACATTAATATGCAAATTGTAGAAAGTATAAAAAAGACACTTTAAAAACATATTGAAACAAATAAATAATTATCATGCATTTAAGTTTTAATTGTGCAAAATCTGGTGTGTTTTTTATAAGGTCAGGGGCTTAACAGACTGTAAGATTTTCAAGGATGTTGATGGAAAACAACACTAGAAGGCATGGTTTCAAGGATGTTCTGATTTATTTTGTTCAAATGCCAGTTATTTGTGAACTAGTAAAAGAAATAACTGGAAAACTGATTCTTACCAAGCTTGGTTGAATGACTTGAGCGTATCATTATTTTTAATGGTACTTCATATTATCCAACCCTTTCCCCTGGCCTTTAAGAATACTTAAATACTCCACACAACAATCTGCCAGGCCAAGCCTAAGAAGAATTAAGAAAGAATCAAACGATGAGACATAAATGCATCTTTTGATTTCTCACCTCTAGATGAACGACAAATGGCTACCTTTGCATGATCTGGCTGAATGTATAATATTGAGACAGTTTAAGATAAGAACACTATGCATACAGACTGAGAAAATATTTCAAAAAAGTCCCATTTATAATGATCTATGTTGGAAAGGGTAAAGTTTAGCCTCTCGCCTGATGTAAATTACTTGATGTCTGTGATTAATCTGAATATATTGTCGGAATGGTGTAATTGATCCAAATGAACAATATCTTCCTATTCGACATCATTTTCACTATCTCCTTTTCCGGTTTTTAATTTGTAAAACATGAAATAGTATTAGTTTATTTGTTAATAAGTACCAAATTTAGTGTCAACAACTGATCATGTATACATTTATATGAAATATGTCGTTTGAAAGAAATTGGATAGTGATCAGAATGTGAATATGTACAGATTCTCAGAGTTATCAATGTTAATAACTGTTCCTGTTTTTAATTGTTATTGCTCAATTATGAAGCTTTTGAAAAAGGGTACAGGAAGTTATATATTTTCACTAGAAATCTGGATAAAAATGTAATAAGTATTTAAGTAAGACATCTTCCCACAACATAATTGTTTCATGTATAATTTGTTAAGTTTAACTGCTTCTTTCAAAACATGAACCTGTTGAGATTTGAACTCAGAACTCTTGTTAGACCAGGTGTTTTACCATTAAACTACAGTATAGGTTTTTACTTTGACCAGCGGTTAATGAAAATATATGTAATTTAATGACCAGTAAAGTATAATTTTTGTGTTACAATGAATGTATACCAGTTTAAATTTTAGCATTTCTATTGTATAGATTAGACAATTTCACACAGAAAAATAGAACTCACAATAAATTACATAGAAAACAGAAAACAGATACATTTTTGTTGTAGTTTAGTTATATCAGAGGACAGAACACTTATATGTGAGGTCACTTGGTCACTTATAACTGACATTAATTTATCCAATCTGATCAATAAACACATATTGGATACAAAAAAGATAAAACTACTAGAAATTCAGCCTGTTGAAAGAAAAGTAACGTGTTTAAATGATAGCCCACATATGACATCAGTTTTCTTGAAAACAACTGACTCTTTTAAATGCATGAAAGTGTTTTCCTCTCTATCAGGTTGGAGGATATATGGCTTAAGACATTTACTATGTGTAGTCCAAAACCAGGGTGAACTGATTCTGATCATACTTTCATGATTTGACAAAGACTAGGTCATAGACTGTTAAACTGTACAGTGTAACAAAAGTATGTAAATTGGAGGCAAATAATTTGAAATTGACTATAGTTTTGTTTGTTTGCTACATTTACTGCAATATATAGATACAAGTATTAAAGTCAATACAACAAGACAGTCAAAGATGTGATAGTTTAGCTATCTTCTTGAGTGAAAGACGACTTCGACTTTAAATGACAGATACAGACAAACACAATAAACACGATGTGACGTCACGCGATGTGATAAAAGCATCTTGGAACGGTTCTCAACAGATAACAGCAACTAATTTAGATATGAAGTCATATGTTTAAGCAAATTATTGATAAAATAAATAGCTTACATTGTATGTCAATACAGAAACAGAATTATTCGTCCTTTTTGTTAAAATAATATCTGAGACTCGTGTAACGAACGCTAACTTCCGTTGAACGATAACTATCCTTTTCAAGTGTTTATTGCTTTTTTACATTGCCAAGATATACCATCCATAATGATGACAGGTACAAAAGAATAGTCGACTTACCCTTCAGTACTATAAGTCCTTCCAGTGAATGAAATCCATTCCTGACGAGTCAAACTACCCTTTCGTACGATGTCGGTTTCCTTTCGCTATATATTTCTTACTTGCATGCAATGGATTCACTTGCGTTGCAATGACGTCACATTTGATGTGTTTACTTCCGGTTGATACAATATAATTTAAGAAAAGAAAAACTAGTGCAATTACACGCAAAGTATCACTTGTTATTATTCTTTTATTGAGAAGGAATTTAATTTAGTTATTCCCTCTTGTTCTAAGTATTTTTTGATTTGTCAAAATATACGAATATCGTGTCTGCGGGTTTACTGGAATTAATAGGTTACAATAATTTGTCAGCCCAGTAAACCGGAAGCAAAATGGCCGAAAAAATCTCCTATGGGGTTGAGATTTGATATGTGAAAAACAGAAGGATTGTCTGTGTACGGGTAACCTTTAGGCGAGCTTTCACACGTATCAATATGCATGTCTTGCAATGTTTTGATAACTAAAGACATCACTTCACTAAAATAAAATATCTCTCATGCGTACATACTTGGACATCTAACTACCTGTAAGATGTGTGTAAAACTGACTAGATTTGCATCCTTTTTCTTTTGCCTTTTTCAAAACTGTTCTTAAGCTTTTAATACTCATTTTTAATCAAATAACTTATTTGTATCAAACATGATAAGTACTCATTTCTCATACTCTAGTTAGTAATTCAGTGAAATCCAACCAATTACTACATACAATTTCAATTAAACACACACACTTGTTTTCACCAGTCTTGATTCAGTCATAATATTTCGGACTCTTTGTACTTTGTGTAACATTTCTTTTACATTTTTCTACATTTTGATCAGACTATATTTTTAATAATTTCTACCACAGCCAGTAAATAACTTAATTTTGCGATTGTGATAAACTGTGGACTGTTATCTGTCGTAATTGTCATTGGTCGCCCATGCATTGAAAAGATCTGATTTAACATATCTACAACTTTGATATAAGGATTTTCACTTCAAACCATCGTGAATGGTAGTCCACTTCAACAAATAAATGATCACCTGAGGGTAAGGGTCCTTAAAAATATGCTGAGATTTCCTGCCAAGGTGCCTTTGGTAATTCTGTCCTACTTACAGGTTTTGGATAGTCTGACGGAGAATCTGCTATGTTGTTCGGTACCCAACGTTATATTCTGGCGCACGGTTTTGATGTTTTGGAGAGAATGAATTATAAAGGTCCCTTGCAGATACATTTGAAACCCATACAAGCCAAAGTGCCTTCTTCTCTTTTTGAGAATATCGTTTTTCTATTTTTGTAAGACTTTTACTACCGTATGAAATAAATACATAGTCTCTACATTGTGTTTAAACTAATACTGCATATAATTACACTGTCACTTGTGTTTTCGCGAGTATGTCATAATACCTAAGAGTATATGCTTCAATGCATTAAATGACATTTCCTGTTCTTCACCCCAGTGAAACTGTTCAGACTTTCTCGTTAGTTTTTTCATTAGATCTGCTATTCTTGCTAATTTTAGTATGAACCACCCACTGAAATTAACTAGTTCTGAACACTTTGCACATTCGACACGGTGTTTGGTCGTCTCCAATTAATAACGGTTTGTGCTTTCTTTTCAGATAGTCCAATTCCATTTTCCGATACTACATGTCCCATAAACAATATCCTGCAGACTCAAGTCCTTTTTGACATTTTTCTTTATTTAAGGTCAACTCTGTTTCAATGAGTCTTTGCAAAACTGTCTCCAAACTGTCATAATGTTCTGTTTCTGTTTGACCATGAATCACACTATCATCAAAAATACTGTGTACCCCTTTAATCCCTTGTAATACCTGATGAATCAACTTATTGTACATTTCTGGTCACAACTTACTCCAAACATGAGACGCTTATTTCTGTAAAACCCTCTATGTGTCATGAATGTTGTTATTTTCCTAGGATTAGGATGTAATTTCATTTGGAAGTAGGCCCAACGAATATCCAATTTACTAAAGTGTTCAGTCTGATTTAAGTCCTGAAGTACTTCATCAACAGTAGGAATGGCATATATTTCATGGTGTACCGCCTCGTTAACAACCTACCTGTCAATACATAACCTTATGTCGCCATTTGTCTTTGGAATAACCACTATGGAGATACCTATTCACGTCCCTCGCCCACTTTCTTTTCAAGTTCCCACGAAAATAAAAAGGGATTCTTCTAAGTACAACTCGATTGATTTTCTCAACAATGGAAATTTTCAACTGAGTATCTTTCAATGTCCCTCTTCAAAGTATTTCGCTTATTTATTCACGAGACTTTCACACTGTCGTTTATCGTTTATCATGTTCACATTTACAGTTTGACCTATGTTAAATGGTCCAAGTTTCGTGGTAGTCTCATTTCTCAATAATGGTTCTTCATTTACTTCAATGACAAAACATTATACCTTACAAATCTGTTAATTTACTTCTGCTGTAGTGTCAAAACAACATAACACAGACAATGGTTTAAAGTTACCAAATCCATACAGTTTTAATCTAGAGGTACATTTGACTTTATGTTGTTTCAATTCTTCCCATAAT
The DNA here is from genome assembly GCA_031471495.1 of Clinocardium nuttallii. Lineage (NCBI taxonomy): Eukaryota > Metazoa > Mollusca > Bivalvia > Cardiida > Cardiidae > Clinocardium > Clinocardium nuttallii. The sequence goes on from JAUELF010031786.1 coordinate 11,253, forward strand.
GTTTAGTCCATAGCATTGACACATGCTCCAAAGTTAATCATAACATGCACTTTTATACCTCCAACTGTCACATTGACCACTGGAGACTTATTCAGTTTAGTATTAATACTGAACACGTATTCCGAATATGGTGACTGTTCATTCGTTTCATCAACACAGACTCTTTTTCTAAATTTTCCTTTAAATTTAAAACTTATTTCGTGAGTTGCAACACTTTTTTCTTTTCATGTACTTGTATGCAATTTATCCCCATTTCTCAAGTGTTCCATTGAATCTGCTTGTCGCTCTGACTTTTCCATAGCTTGCCATTTCCCTCGGGCGATTCAAAGTCAAGTCCCCACGTTTATACAATCTTCCTCGAAGTCTTAGTGACAGACACTTCTCAATGAACTGGTCACGGATCATTTCATCCAAATTGTTGAATTCACAAAGAACTCCTCTCTGTCTCAATCTAACATATGTGACATTGATCCGAAAATTGAACTTTCATATGGATCATTCACTCTCACCTCGAAATGTTGATCCAACGATCGTTTGGTTACGGTGTATGTCGTTTCTCCTGCGGCTGGTGCCAAGAGTGAACTAAATATGCTGAACACTTGGTCCAGCATTATGAAGCAATTGAGCTTTCTTCTGATTTCCGCTCTGCATTCCTTTTCCGATAGCATAAAGGTCGAAATATCTTATCTTATCTTCCATCGAAGCTTCAACGAATTTTGAGCACCCTCGGTGTCCTGCCAATCTGACATTGACACAGCTCTTTCCTTTGCTATAATGAAAAGTATATTCTCATTGCCAATAATTGGTAGTATATGCGTTCATATACTAACGGATTGAACCGGATTAAATAACAATTAAAATTAAGACCAATTTAAGGAAGTTCACGCCTTATTTAAGACACTGTGTGCATGCTCACAGTAAAGTTATTAGAGTTGACAATATATTGTTCCGACAACTCCGAACTATGACAGACAATACATACACTACACTTACACTACCGTTTGAACCACCGTTTGAACAATTGACAACCGTGATGCGTGCAGACGAGTGTTGGTAGAATACGATATTGGTTGCTTTATCAAAACATGTAAATATTCAAATTGTAGCCAAACAGCGGTAAATCAAAACGTTATCAGAGCAAAATGCGTGGACGAGATTGAGTACATACAGTATGTACAAACAATTATTAAACAGATTGTTTTTATTTAAAGTGTTAGAACATACTTTAGATTATGAATCGATTATCGAATTTTATATATGTCAGTTAACAGTTGTTTATACATGCATATACTTCTCTTCGTTGAATACACAATTAAACTGAAATACGTTTTGCAAAGCATTCGTGAGGTCGAAACAAAATGGGTTTTCATGTCCAACCGTAGTATTTAGTATGTATTGTACGCTGGAGCTCTAAACCTTACGTGTTAACTTCGTTTCCAGCAAAATTAAGTCGTTTTTTATTTGGGGAAACCCTGAAACATACTGGGCTTTCCCCGAAACTATTTTTTGTTTAAGTGGTGATTGAAAGCAGGGCAGCGTAGTCAGAGCTTTAGATGTAGCGTATATTATATAGTGTATACGTAAGGGGATTCAGCCTACGGGCTTGTTTGTGATACCATCAAACATATGTAACAATGCTCAATCACACTATTATATACTTTTAAAATGGGAACTCTTGGTAACAATATTTAGGATCTTCTCGTATAAAAACACAATCATACCTACATTACACATTACAACAACTCCCTGGATCAACACTATTTCTATGCTTCCACTTGATGTTGTTCTAGAGAGGTTTGTCTTTAATACACAGTTACCTTTTTATAGCAACACCTGTCTGAAACAACATCAATTCTCTACTTAAGTTCGATGTAGCCTATCTCTAGATAGGTTGCACTATGTCTACACAAATCATGTCTGTGTTTCCCCTTATTGTCCAAAGCTTTATTCTGTTGTATTTGTTTGCCATTCGTAGGAAATGGGCTAAGGACTTGTGGGAACATTAAAGAGAGCTTTCGCGGATGAATCTTATGCAATCATATATACGAGATTAGATTTGCTTAGAAAGGGCTGCAAAGTAAATTCAAACATGTTGACGCTTTATGATGCCTCTGCGGCAAACGACTTTTGAAATAACTCTGATTTGGAACTGCATAGCATTTAGTGCATTAATGGTTTCTGATGAAATGTAAATAGGTCAAAAAAGAGTGGGACGCTAAGTTTCGACCTTAAAAATGACATCAACACACGTTTGTTCCAGTCTGAATTAATAGCACAAAGTGCTTGAATCTAAGGTCGTCATCGAAGGAGACTACAAATTAGTTTACATGTTCAGGAAATATAAATTACTTGATAAGGTGTTATCACTGGCATGCTTTTCATTATAAGCATATACGTATTTAAATTAATTACGAAGATGACAATACATAAATGATTTAGCATAACTCGATGGATACCACGAACACGTCGATAACTCGAAGTACTGTATTGGTCTCGCGAGTTATCGCGGAACTGCTGACTTATGTTGTATAATATTATATTGCTGGCTTAATTTTCATAATAAATAAATACATGAATGCATGAGATACGAAGCTGACAATAATTATATAATAAATCGAGGAATACCTCGAACACGTCGATAACTCGATGTAATGTATGGGTCCATTTCAACTTGAGTTATCATGAGTATGATATATATATTTATGTATATTGATCGTAATTCCAATATATTTATTTATTTCAAAGCCTCTAAAGATCGACATGTGTTATTGTCTATTACAGGCTATTATTCTAGATCAGAGGGGAAGTGTCTAAATGTTTTAATTGAACAGGTAAGACACACTGAACAATTTGTGAAGTTACATCTTGGATAGAACAATATGAACAATTTAGGTCAATTGATTACAGTCAAATGAAAAAACCATGTATACCCTACTGGTGAGTACATGGGCACCGCCATTGAAAGACTTCTTACATTTAAGTGCGTTTAATGGAAAACAAAATCCATAGCCTTAACAGGGGAAGGTATTGTTTATATATACGAGACGCTAAACAGTTCCGCCTCTGGTGAAGATTACAAGTACTTTATTGGCGTCTATATAAGACTGAATAATTTAATAATCGACAAGGTGATTAATGCAGACATTCTGTTTCAGGTGAGGTGACTAGTTCCTGGTCATACAAAGGGAAATTACTGTCTAATAGTACGGTGACCTAACCGATTGCGCCAATGGAGCAGGTAACGGTTTGACATGTATCTAATACTGAACTTTTTAATAAATCAACCAAGGCTCGGACGCATAGCCATAGCATAGCATAATATCTTGTCACACAATGGGATCATATAAGTACGACGCGCTAACCGAATGCACCACTAGGACATGTTGGCTAATTTTATGAATTGTGTGGTCCACTTAAAATTCGCATTTGTTTTCAACCGAATCAACATAATGGACACAGGAGAGGACTTTTCATCTAAGTACCACGATTGCAAAAGTCTTATTCAAATTTGTGTCCGGTTTTACTTGAAATAATGAAAAATATTATCAACTATGCAACCGTTATAGATTTGAACCCATACAAGGGAGTTCGTTAGTATAAGCTTATTATTAGCTTGTTAGTACTATAGTAATATACAAGGAACTCGTCGAGATTAGTAAAATATATGTAAACAAAGCTAGACAAATAAAATACATGCAAACAATTGAAACTCAGATCACTCATGTTGTCTTTGTACATATATTTAGCAAAAGGTGGCTTAGTGGAAAAAAGGATGGTTGAAAATTTACAAGAGGTAAACATTTCTCTATCTTTCATGGTTTTGTTTATGACTGCAAAGCATAACTTTCGTCCTGCTAAATTAAAATATGAAGAAATAGTATGATATCATCACCACCGCCTTTATAATTATTATTAGTATAATTATAATCATTTTCAGTTGCATCCCTTCTGTTTTGTGATGATGCCGATAATAACCATAGTTAGTATAGTTACTATACTAATTATAATTACTATTACCAGTAGTACATGTAATGATAGTAGAGATGTCTCCGGAGACGCCTTCACAAATAGGCATACTAGAGTTATCTACTTCATATTGTTCCATTCTTCTGATATCTGCTACACAATAACACATTTAATGACAGAACTTAAAATTGTAGTTTGTATGCAATAGAGAATATTATATTGCATTGTGTTTATTCTTATAAGTATCTCCCTTGATTATAAAAGTCGAACTACTTTACATATCAGCTTATCATTTACTTGATCGGCGCTGGACCTTCAGCTTAAAAGTTTTCAAAGAGCTATGAGAAATCCGTGATATAAGATATTACTTATTTATTCTTCTAGGGAGAACTATATACCGAATGATACAAGTATTTCCTCAAACAAGAGGAGGTGGATGATATATTAGATAAATGCTATCAACTGTGTCCAAATTTAAAGGTGTGTATTGAAATAACTTTCGTACTTCCTTGGGTACTATATATATCCACGTGTGTGTGTATAAGTATAGTCTATGAATTGTGTTAGAACTTGACGTTAACAGTAGCCATAACTGTCAAATATGTATCGAAAACAATATATATTACTGAAGTGAAAGGTATTGAGCCAAGTTGATTCAAAAGAACCAATCAATATAATGAGAAAAGACGTATAAAATGAAAGTAAAAAATGTATACGTGTACACTTGGGAAACAACAGAAGGTTTAATTTAATGATGTAAAATCATTTGGAAAACATTGCTAAATAAGATAAACTTTTCTTTTCCTCAATAACTGAACGATGCTCATTGCAAATCAACTTCACGGCTTAAAGTGTAGGTCAATATCAGCCTGCGTATTCGCAGAAAATTCACAGTGCTGCAAGTTTCCGCGATATATCTGAAAGAAAAATTACGTAACATTGAGGCACCAACAAATCTATTCTCATCTTTAATCATGGTTGGGGGACGTCTCACATTTGTTTTAAAGTGTTAACTGTCATCTGTAACAGATGGTTGTGTAGAAGAATGTTGGTTTAAATTTATACATTTTACATTGAATGTGAAGCAAGTTCTTACAACTACTGTTTATAATTCTCGATGATCACTGCATGGATACTCCAACAAATACTCCCGCCAAAGGTCGACCCTAATCGCACAGGAAACGAACCCTCACACTGCCAACGTTCTACGTCTAAGTCATATATAGAAAATGGATCTTTTTTCAACTTTTCTTTCTTAATTTCTGTTCATTATACATGGTTGACATTTAACGCAGAAACACATGATCTCGAGAACGGTCTGTTTGTATAATAACACGTGGGAAAGAGTCAAACAGGTTGTACATTCGGGCGAGGCACATTTCAATGCCTAAGTTATCCAACAGATCATGAACACGGGTCTGTCATCGTGATATGACTAAATTAATCTTGAAAGCGGTGTAAAACCTTTAATAAAACAAAAGAACATCGCCGGACACAACTGTTATGAAGTATATTGAATTTACAATTTGTCCATAACTATGGTCACTAATACAGTGGTGTTGTGTTCTCCTGTGGTACAGCTAACGATGGTAAAGACTTGGTGCTACAATTGTTAAATAGAAATGCTAAAATTATGTCATTGTTCTAGTCAGTGATCTGTTTTTTTTCTATACTTGTTTGTAGAATATTGTGATATAACAGGGTATCAATTCCTGTTAATGTCACTGTTACAAATAGTCATACAATCTCTATTCCAAATACCGACAGAGTGGCTGTTTTAAACGCCGAGGTAATTGTTTTAAGAAAATTAATCAATAATAACATATGATTATCTAGTCAGTGATCTCGTTTATTTTTACTTGTTTGTAGAATATCGAGAAGAAGGAGCATACCAGATATTGTCCCTACTTCCAACAGTGAGTTGATGAATTAAAAAAATGTAATCGTTCGATTTTGATCATTGATTGATATATCATACGACATCCATCGATACTGTAATCATCTATTTCAATACAAATTTATGTGTTTGGAAGATGAATGACAATTTAAATTGAAAGGACACGCATTTACGACTCGATAAAATAGTATACAGCTATTTACTCCTCTTGAGGTCAATAGTGAAAAACTATTCTTCCAAGTAAATGACTATTGACCCGA
>JAUELF010031894.1:0-17371 GCA_031471495.1 Clinocardium nuttallii
TCCACGATGTTGGTTTTTCTAGTAATTCGGCTCATTTATGAATCTCATTTGACTTCAAGTAATCGCCAGACCACTGTACAACAATCTGTTAAAATCAATCAATAACTTGCCTACCGATGATATGATGCTAGTCGCTACTCTGCCTATCATGATTACCAATCTGTTCTCGATGATTTTATGTAAATGAAAACGTTTTTCAGAGAATTATTTTAGAAAGAATACAAATTACAATCCGTCGATGCACGAATAAGTCATCTAGAAACGATGCAAATTAAAAAAAGTCATTGCCTGGAGAAATTACAACATGAACAAGCCATATTCCTACAGCTTTTCAATTTGAACTTTAAATTGTCGCGACTGCTACACACATCATGTGACATGTGTCTTTATCATGTGACATGTGTCTTACGCGTGCCACTTGCTCACACTGGTCAACATCATAGCTAATTCAGGTCAGATTACACCAAATACATCAGAGGTCAGGCTGATCTGCCAAATAGTCCTTAAATAGACATTTGCTTTCGTCGAAATGAGTGTATACCTTCACAAGAATGAATTGCAAATGTGACAACGACTTTTAATTGATTGTAAATGTGTATAGAAAGCACTGGAACTGTTTAATTTGATTATTTTCAGTATGTTAAACTTGAATGATAATGAAAATAGAGTACACAGTCCGATTGTATACAAAATGACGGGAACAATATTCGTGGAGTTATTTCTTTTTTGCATAAGACATGACTCGGCCCCAAATTTTGTTTTACTATTTATAGCCGATAGGTTACTCTTTTCAATGACATAGGGTGTCAAAAATGTAAGTACAAATTGCATGTTTATAACATAGTGACAATTATGGTGACGTATTTGATGACTTCTTCCCGCAACGAGTTGGTGTCTGCTGAAATTGTCTTTATTTCCTTTTGTGACTGCTGTGAAGTGTGAAATCATCTTACCTTTAATGGTTAACATTGTTAGAAAAACTGAAATTGAAAGAAAGAGTACAAATATACTTTTGGAACAAAATGAGGAATCTTAAAAATATCAACATTTTACTTGCCTTTGGTTTCAGTTAGAATTGTGATATCATTTATTTCATACAATGGGCACATGAAGGAACGGATAATATATTGCCCTGTAAATGTCAGACTGATATAATAGAATGTGTTTTGCAATAAAACAAACTCGACCTTGCTATACATATGACATTTGAATACATAAAACACTGATTTGGGTAATCATTTTATGAAAACATTTGATAGAACACCCGTATGTTCATGCGTATGAAGTTGAAAATCAAATGAAATAAATTGAAGGCAAACACGTTTAATTAAAAGTTAATTGGCGATAATTTTAATAATATTTCGACTGTAATAACCCGATACAAGTCTTCAGCTCATTGATAACGGGATAGAAAGTACCACTTCATGAATGTACCATGCACAAAGATGATTCTGAATAGCATATCAACATAGGCGTGGGCACGAAGGGATACATGTTTGACCTGCAAAACCATCAATGCATCAATTATTAGTGCCATTCAAAATCCTATTTAATCTTAGTATGTTATATTGACCTTAAACAAGAAATGATTCAGTTATTTCCTTGCAGCAGTCAGACATGTAAATGACATGTGAAGAAAGAGACGATCCTTAATGGTTGGATACATATCTCCCTTTCTAGAAGTGTTTCAATATTTTACATCCAGTTCGGGCCTTTTCGAATACTGTGTTTTTTAAAATACCGAACTCAGAAGAATCTTCAAATGCATCATCTACGTGTATAGAAAAGTCTACTTTATTGTTAGAATACTTTCTGTTTGTTCAATAGATATACTTTATTTGTTTGGATACTTTCTGTTTGTTCAGTATACTTACTTTCATTGTTAGGATACTTTACGTTTGTTCAGTAAACCTGCTTGTATTGTTTGGATAGTTAATGTTTGTTCAGTATACCTACTTTTCTTGTTAGGATACTTTCTGTGTTTTCAGTATACCTACATTTGGTTTTGCATACTTTCTGTGTTTTCAGTATACATACTTTCATTGTTTCGATACCTTTTATGTGTTAAGTATACCTACTTTCATTGTTAGGTTACGTTCTGTTTGTTCAGTGTACCTACTTTTAATGTTAAGATGCTTTCTGTTTGTACAGTATACATTCCTTCGTTGTTTGGATACTTTAGCTTTGTTCAGTTTACATACTTGTGTTGTTTGGATACTTTCTGTTTGTTCAGTATACCTACTTGTGTTGTTAGGATACGTTCTGCTTGTTCAGTATACTTGCTTTCTTTGTTAGGTTACTTTCTGTTTGTTCTGTATACTTTCTGTTGTTGTTATATTACTTTTTGTTTGTTAAGTATACCTAGTTTCATTGCTAGGATACTTTCTGTTTGTTCAGTACATCTACTTGCATTGTTAGGATACTTTCTGTTTCTTCAGTATACCTACTTTCGTTGTTAGGATAAGTTCTGTTTGTTACGTATACTTACCTTCATTGTAAGGAGACTTTCTGTTTGTTCAGTATACCTAGTTTCATTGTTAGGATACGTTCTGTTTGTTAAGAATATCTACTTGCATTGTTAGGATACTTTCTGTATGTTCAGTATACCTACTTTCGTTGTAAGGATACTTTTTGTGTGCTCAGTATACATACTTTCGTTGTTAGGATACTTTCTGTTTGTGTGTTAAGTATACCTACTTTCATTGTTAGTATACTATCTGTGTTTTCAATATACCTACGTTTGTTGTTTGGATACTTTAAGTTTGTTCAGTTTACATATTTTCTTTGTTTGGATACTTTATGTTTGTTCACTTTACCTACTCTTGTTGTTTAGATACTTTCTGTTTGTTCAGTATACCTTATTTCAATGTGTGTATATTTTCTGGGTGTTTTGTATACCTACGTTTGTTGTTAAGATACTTTCTGTTTGCTCATACATTCCTTCGTTGTTTGGATACTTTAGCTTTGTTCAGTTTACATACTTTTGTTGTTTGGATACTTTCTGTTTGTTCAGTATACCTACTTGTGTTGTTAGGATACTTCCTGTTAGTTCAGTTTACCTACTTTCGTTGTTTGGATACTTTATGTATGTTCAATACACCTACTTGCGTTGTTTGGATACTTTTTGTTTGTTCTGTGTACCTGCTATCATTGTTAGGATACTTCGTGTTTGTTCAGTAAAGCTACTTCCGTTGTTTGGATACTTTCTTTTCGTTCAGTATACCTGCCTTTGTTGTTTGGATACTTTCTGTTTGCTCAAAGTATTCCAGATTGAAAGTAATACATGTCTCTTAATACAGTTATATCCGAGACATTTCATTAGAGGAAGGAAACGGGTTAAGACACAAGTATCACATTCGTCAAAAATGTAATAAAGAACGAAACCAGGGCATCATCGCTGACAGAATGATACATCTTATTCAATCAAATGTCACTACATTCACATCTTAAAGACACATTATGTTATCAGGAATCTTCATACTCCAAGCAGGACGTATGGGTAAATTTGTCAATAACCCATCGGTGTTTAGAATAACACTATTGGTTAATTCAATTTCCTAATATTTCGTATCACGTGAAATAATAACGGAAAGTATTAGGTCAAAATCGAGTTTAGAATATTGAGTAAAATGTAGATTAAGGGTTCATCGGATGTATCTAGCAATCGTAAAACATTACATTACAGAATATGTATCGTGTATAGATTCCCTTTGTACTCGTTGACCTTTTAAGTCGTCATACACTCGGTTACTTTTATTAGCGCGCTTCCATTCCAATAAGGTATGTTATGCTTATTATATTTAGAAGAAAATATTTCGTCATATCGAAAAGGTTGAACACATTGTCGGAAAAGGAAAATCTGCTACTCACGAACAATTTCTTATTGACATTTGTTTCTACTTCATCCCATTTAGTTTGTATTTCATTGGTCAAGATAGTTCTCTTTACTGTTCAAATATTCACCGTTCTGAGAAATTGTTAATGTAAAACTTATATTGCTTCGCTGCTTTGATGTAAAACAATAATATACCATGGTCGAGTTATCTTAGTGAATTTTCTACCGTCACTGATCGATATTTATCATTCCTTTCATTGACAGTTTGTTTTTTATCTTTGCTGAAATCAATATGAATGCTTTGGGCGAATCACGTGCATCAAATGAGGACGGGAATATACATTTTACAGGATAACACGTCTCCCTATGTTTACGAACTCGATGCATCGTGCGTGTCTTCTACCCCCGCCCCCTGATGAGTCATCTAGTTTACAATATTGTTGTCATAGATACAATTCTAAACATTGATAGAAGAAAAGTATTAATTTTTATACATTTATGTCGCATCTTAATTGTAAACTATGCCATAGCTACATAGTATGGTAGTTTCTTTTACCCTTTAACATGCTAAGGATCGGGGAATCGCCAACCGTTTAAAATTACTTCTTCTGCATTTGATAGTCAGATCACTAGATAGTACGGCAGATATATTGCCTATGCGATCTCATACTAACTGTGTTCAATTCGTGTTTTTAGATTGAGAAAAATGAACCAGACGGCATGTCAAATATATGGAAGTTAACTCATTTATAAGTGCTTTTCTGACAAAGATAAATCGGCTGAAATAGTCCGCAGTTCAACCACACAATACCAGGCCGCATCAGTAAAAGAGGATAAACAAATAAAACCTAAAACTCATTCTTCTGTGAAAATGATTGTCTGATTTAAATTTTAATTATTGGTTATGTCCTATTATTGATAAGTTTTTCTCCGGTCAAGTGCAATAACACATTATTTGTTACTGGACTAGCATTTAATGTGGTCAATATAGGACCATCGTGGACCCCAGATGTTTTATACGGCACATTCACATAACAGTTGGTTTGCCCACAGCTCATAGATACACTTTCAAACTGTGTAAGTTGGTAGAAATAATAATATATCATGGTCGAGTGTTAATGTTTAAAATAGCATGACTACTGATTTCATAAAATTTATTGGTGTTATACATCGGCATACATATTCGGATTGCATAGACCTCAAGGTCTAATAATATAATTGAAGAGTTGCATCAAGTTGTTGTTTCTTGACAAATTGAATTTCCTTTAGACGTTTTAATTATTACGGCGCTCTGTGCAATGTTCATTCAGTTCTTAAGCCTTAGGTTTTACGGAATCACATCAATACTATAGTAGTAACGACGTCCGCCACATCAGATGAGCAATCAGATTCGATCCCGTTGAGGGTCTTACAAAATATTCGAACAATTATAGTAAAATGGTATTTTCGAATTCGCCGTTGAAGCACAGGTTTTAAATACAGGGATAGCGTGTTATTTATCCTGGATGTGACATGTACGATGTTCAGTGTGGACAATATTTCAAAGTCTGGCGTTCTGACAAATTAAATTTACGATAACCTATTAGTAACAGTGTTGCTCTGCTCAATGTTCAATCACTTTCAGAACGTCAAGAGTTTACGGTGAAGTGTGAATATATGTGTTAATATACCGCGTTCAATCCAATATTCCAAACTAGACATCTGTTGTAAATTAATTTGGGTAAGCAAATTGGTTTTAAGGTGGAATATATCCACGTTTGGGTTAAATCCATGTGACTTTGTTTGGGGTTTACTGTTAAAGGATGCTTTTGACGCATCTGCATCAGCAATTGCTAAAACTTAATAGGTTTAGTATTTCATTATACTCGGTTCTTGTTTGTTGTGTAAATTTGTACCGAAATGTGTCAGTTTGCCTTAATAAAAATACGTGTGTGTGTGTGAACTAATTCAAAATCAATACGAACTAGAAAATAACCGTTCAAAATAAAGAAATAATAAAGAAGTCGTTGTTATTTTGGTTACAAATCCATCAAAATCACAACATTGCCTTATTATTAGAGTACATTGCATGTACTAGTTATGTGTATGTGTTTCTCGTATATACGGTTTATTAAACATGTTTACTAATTTGAATAATATGGTAAGTGGCTATACATATAATTGTTGTTGTTGCTTTTGAGCTTTAACTCTTTCACGCAAAGAACGAATCTCAAGTAGATAGCATTACTAATATATTGGGACAAAATATGAAAACAATTCTATGAATCTGAAAATCATTGAGTTGTGTTAAATATTATGGCAAATTGAGTAATTGCTCATAATGAACAATTTCCCATTTGTTTTGATTGTTTAAATGACGTCTGCTGCAAATGCGCCAGAAAGCGACCATATGTGGGAAAGGGTTAAAGACAAAAAGTAACAACAATCATTAAATTAATACCGACTAACACCATCAAATTATAAGTACAAGTCAGAAAAACGGACCACGAACAAGTGATCACTCAGTATCACAATCCCCAAGAAAGCGACACAACAGCACCAATAAGAACAAGGAAATTACATTACAGAGAAAAACAATTACTAATCCGACGAATTAATGCGTCGGAGGTTTTAACACTTCCTCGAATGGTCATTTCCTCTCTGCAGAATCTTTCAAATACCATTGTACCAATGACATACTAACTTCCAATTAACCTGTGAATGATATTTGACATTAAACTGTTGGATTGACAATACAAATAAATGGTTCCGTAATTTCAATGAAGGATCGCTTTCCGATTAACAACACAGTATATTCGTGCTGATAATAGGAAGTTTCAATATCAATATCGAGACAACACCAATAAAAATAAGTATAAACATATTGGTAAATGACTATAAATTGCCTTCACTACTAATTGGTAAGCTAGAGTTATAATACTTTTGATCTTTGGAAATGAATAGAAGTTATATAAAGAGATTTACACACGATTATTCATGTACTAGCCAATCGTTGTACAAGAAGTGTGACACAGACTAATTTGCAGCGGACTAGATACGGAGAAGTAAACATGCCTTTTCACACCAGTATCTCTCTTACGATTACCATGATTCATCCAAGCCCAATGCTGTTTTACTCTAAATATTTCGTTTAATAAGACGATTATTTTAAGTATATAAAACATAATATTTAGGTGTCAAGAAAGGATTTTTATATTGAAATATACACATTATCTAGAGCTCTGTAAATTGTGTTCAGCCAATTAACCGCTATTAAAAGATGGCGCCAAAAATCTTCCTTTTTGCAGCCAATTACGATTGATGGCGATTTGCTGCACATTTCTTGCGTTTGATAATTCCTTTTTCAGATACAGACAAGGAAGTAACATTATTTTTCAAATAGGATAAAGCAAATGCCTTTAGGTGGCGTAAAATCTTTATTTCCTAATGAAAACAGAGAGGATTCTAAATAATTGGTACAAGTATCTCCCTTTTCATCAGTTTTTTTCAATATTTCACTTGCAGTTCGGGTCTTTTCAAAGCCTATGATGTTTTAAAAAGGTGGTGCGATAAATATATTTTATCAGTTATTTGCATTACAAACGTACAATGTGATTGAACTATACATACTTTTGTTGTTAGGGTACTTTCTGTGTGTTCAGTATACCTAATTTCGTTGTTTGGATACTTTCCGTGTGTTCAGTATATCTACATTGCACTTTCGTTGTTTGGATAATTTCTGTTTGTTCAGTATACCTACTTTCGTTGTTTGCATACTTTCTTTTTGTTCAGTATATTTCAGATTTAAAGTAATACATTTATATCCCGGGTAATTTCATTAAGAGAAGGAGACACGATACCAAGGCCACATCGCTGACAGAATGATTTTTTTTGTTTCAATCAAATGTCACCAAATTCACATCTTATAGACAGATTATGTTATCACGAATCTTCATACACCAAACAGGACGTATGGGTAAATTTGTCAATTTCACATCGGTGTTCAGAAAAACACCAGTGCACTGTTGATTCGATTTCCCAATATTTCATAAATGATTATGGCAAACATGTGTTTTCTTCATAGAACATAGAAAAAGATCGGGTTTAAACATATAGCAATTGTAAACATTACATTACAGAAGAAATACCGTGTTGCACTTGCACTTGCACTTTGTGTCTTTAATGCGTCACACTCTCTGTAACTTTTATATTTTCGTCTCAATTCGAATAAGGTATGTTACGCTTCTCATATGAAGAAGCACATATTTTGACCGAAATGGTTGAAAACGAACAATTACTCACTGTTAGACATTTGTTTCTACTTCATTTCATTTAGTTTGCATTTCATTGGTCAATATTGTTCTATTTACTGTTCCTTAGATAGAAGAGCATGTCAACATGTTGTTCTGAAGAGATACTCGCCGTTCTGAGAAACTGCACTGTCGTACAGAGTTTTTGAATATGCTTATACAAAACCTATATTGTTTGATTGCTTAGATGTGAAATACTTAAATATCATGGTCCAAATACGGGGGAGAGTCTTAGTGAATGTTGTGCCGTCACTGATCGATTTTTTTCATTCTTTTTTATTGGTAGAATTACGATAGCAGTGCTACCATAGTTAAAGAGACACCTTGAAGTCACGTGATGTGTAAATAACTCAGAACACTATTTCTATCATATCAGTACGTCAACAAATAGTCCAAACAATTATATACTGAATAACGAATGCAAACATAAGCAAAATAAATACAATTACAAGTTTCTGAATGTTTAATATTATATTTAAGTGTAATAAAAGATAAGGATATTACTTCGACCCACCCCTTGTGTGTACGACCGACTGGACAAATTACCATGTTATGTTGGTAATATTAATATATCATGGTCAAGTGTTAATGTTTATAACGACATGACTACTGATTTCAAAATAGTTATTCGTGTAATACATCGACATACATATTCGGATCGCATATACTTCAAGGTCTAAACGTTGCTTCAATTTGTTGTTTCTTGACAATTCGAATTTCCTTTAGACGTTTCAGTTATTTGGGCACTCTATGCCATGTTTATTCAATTATTAAGCATACAGCGTTACGGTATCGAATCAATGTTATATAGTTACAACGTTCGCCACATGAAATGGACAACAATACTCAATCCAGGGTAAGGTCTTACACAATACTCAAACATTGTTTTTTGGATTCACCATTGACGCACAGGTTTAAAATAATGGAAGGGATTTTTATTTATCCTGCCATGTACGATGTTTAGTGTGGACGATATTTCAAAGCCTGGCCTTCTGACAAATTAAATTTAACATAACCTATTAGTTACAGTGTTGCTCTGCCCAATGTTCAATCACTTCTAGGACGTCAGGAATTTACGGTGAAGTGTGAATATATGGAGTAAATGGAGTAATTGAACATGATGAGCATTTTCTCATTTGTCATTGAAAACAATGTCTACTGTAAATTCGTCAGAAAGCTTCTGTGTGTGGAAAAGAGTTAATAACAAAGCAACACAATTATATTTATACCCAATAACAACCTCCATATTATAAGAATATGACAAAAAACGGACGACGAAGAAGTGATTCCTCATTATCACTACTCCTAAGACAGCGACACAACAGCAGCAATAAGAACAAGGAAATTCCATTTCAGAAAATAACAAATTCGACAAATTAATGCGTAGGAAGTGTGATCACCTCCTCGGAGGGTCATTTCCTGTCTCCAGTATCTGTCAATTACTATTGTACTAATAACAGATAACCTTTCAATAAAACAATTAACTAATAAGTGTTACCTGCTTATACCATTTGACCTTAATCTGTTTCACATTTAAAAAAAAATGGTTCCGTAACTTAAATGAAGGAATACTTTTCGATTAACAACATTTTAAACATGCACGTATTAATAATTAATATATCAACATATGTAGACTTGATCTAGACAACACAAATAACAATAGGTATACATATATTGGTCAGTGACTACAGATTGCCTTCACTACAATGTCGTTATAATACCCAAAGTTGTTGTACTAAAATGATATTTAGCCCAATATTACACGATCATTTAGGAAATGTGCCACGGTGCACAACGCGGCATCGACATAATCGGAAAGCTCCGTGGGTAATCGACCCATAGCTGAAATCATGCAGAGCTCATCTTGAAAAGAATCGTAGATCCATCGTAAAGACTGTCACGGCCATTCATGTATAATCGTGATTGATTGTCTGTCCTTAATTTCGGAACCTCTTGACGGAATTTAATTTGTGATCGGTGATAACCTTGCTGTAGGCATTTCCAGCCAGGCTGATTTTTCAGGGAGTCGTATTCATATAACATGTTACACATATAGTCTTTTTAAGAGTGTCTTATATCGTTAGCACGAGTTCAATAGACGTTGTTAGTGAGCTGTAAGTTAGACACGGCGTACCTTCTAAGCTATGATCTTTTTAATATCCAAAACAAATGGTTCGTTCTATACATGTGTCTGGTTGGATTTTGGCAAAAGTACACTACTAAGAAAAGAGCTTTGCTATTTATAATGAAGACATTTTGATTTTAGGAAGTAATAGCGTTTTTAAATTTACACATGCAATCCAGTTATAGGAGTAGCAATAATTGTTGTGCACAGACAAATGTGTTTCCTTGAGAACAATGAATGAACAATCAGAAAACTAAGCTTAGAGAACACAGCTCTAATCGTCCGTTTTATCAACGATTCAAGTGACCTTGATATTTGATCTACCGAGTTTAATTCAACAATGTCGGGTACTGACAATAACCCATAAGCCTTCGGGTCGTTGACCAGAGTTGTAATCGTTTGTTCAATCATCGAGCTGCAACTTATTCTAACTTATGGACAGTTTTACAAAGAAATGCTTCGCCTCAACACAAAAACACGCACTCTCTCGCATACTTGTACATCAGTCCTAAGAATATTGCAAAATACATGTCCTGGTTGTGTGATAAACATAATTGCTCATAAGCATGACAGACGTATAATAATGCTGCACACAATTCAAACGAATATGCGAATTTTATCATATAGTCGAGCGTATTGTGAGGAATTTGAGGAACTTCTTACGAATTCCGTCTCGAGATGAAAGAAATGGCATAACAAAGCTAAATTGGGACGAAGCATTTTATTATATTTATGAACGAGACAAATGGTACGTTAAGAGAATTGAAGGGATTGAAGAAACGTCTCTGTAAACCATTAGGTAAATAGCAGTCTGATTGCTGCGGACATTTCCTTGATAGAAAAATCACTGGACAGGGACTCAGAAATACAGTTTTAACAGGCAGAACAAATTGGTGGCTCAGACTTTTCCAACTTGGCTTCGGTCAATAGCTGTAAACGTGACATATATGTTTACAGGTTTCTGCTTACAAAACGTCTAAGACATAAACTTTACAATCTGGAAAAGTGAACGTATACCGTTCATATAGTGTTAAAACAGTATGTCAAACTGGAGAAATTACTCCCTTACACTTTTTGTAGCAGTGTCTGCTTTAAACCTTTTGCTTTCAACAGAAGTCGGCTGCATATACATTTGTAATCGTTTGTAACAGGATAGGTTCACTCACAACGCAATGTTAAACGATAAATGCATACTATGCATACCCATAAATATACGAAACAAGAGATTCGTTATAATCAGTAGTGCAGTGGGTGTTTGTATAGAGCGCCGACCTATTGTACCAACATTCTCGGGTTAGAATTCCGTGATGAGCGGAATCTGTCTTTGGGAGCGAGTACGGCATGGTTATGTATCCGAGACGCTTAAAGCTGCTTGATTTTGACATCTATGCATGCTATATAAGTGTTTATCCTTTCCCACAAATAGACGATTTCTGACTATTCTGCATCTGATGTATTACCTAAAATGTTCGGCCCCGGTCTTCATTAACAAATGTATTTAATATCCTATACACTTACTGTAACTAACAATATGCACTCGTTAAATGTAAACGCAGTGACGCAAAGGCCTCGCAAAGAAAAGGTAAACCCGGAGTACAGACTAAACATGTATTTCATCCCATATACATGCACGTCGAAACTGAAAATACATGAAATAAACATACTTAATTTCAGAAAAGAATAACTGAATGCATGACAACAATAAGATGATTCGACATAAATTACCTCTTTGGGCCTATTTCCTTATTCGCATTCGCAGATTTCACCGAAACGTTACCCACATGGACAATAGTGGGTTAATATAAAAGGGACATAACTTGTAGTGATTCGTACTAAGTTCCTTGGAACTTTCCGATATTCGCACCAATAAATCAATAATAAAAAGTAGAACAAAAAACGAACTGCAGCAGCAACATTAAATATGATCTCATGTAATGTATGTACACATTAACTATCAACTGATGGTTATATGGTCTTTATCCTCAGTGTAATATATACATTTACGTTTCTATACATTTAGTGCTACTGAAGGTTATAAATGTAATAGTTTAATATGAACACCAAATAAGGTTTCAATATCGAGATTATTGTACGGAGACACAACTGTACGTGATGCAGTTACATCTATTAAACAAATCATCTTTTTGTCTGAAGTGGTTTTTCAATCATTAGCAAGTGATTTGTCTGGATCATTCCAAAGCATCCGCAGTGCTTTTGTTGCTTAAAGCATAGTACAGCTATGTATCGTTGTTTGCACGTATTTCATCATTTTTCTTAGTCTGGTTTAGTTTACGAAAGTAAACATGTTTAAATTAAATGGTACAGTGTAAAAAGTGATGAATTACATTCGAATATATTGTTCAACTCGAATCATCTCCTTGAACAGGTCTGTTTTTTAAAGACACCGTAGCAGCAGCGTTGATAGATCAAACAATCAATCAGAACGGCTGTTTTCTTTTTTCTAAGTTCATCACGGGCTCGCTTTATCATTCCTTCCACAACTTTCCAGGATGTACGAAGGCTGACAGAAACACAACGCTCGTGGTTGCAGCCTCCATCTAGCAATCATTCGAACACATCGATTACTAAATGTTATTAATTGAGCATTTCCACGAGAAAACCAACATTTTGGACGATGCGTAATGTATCGGCCACATATCAGCCCGCACACTCCGAGCATGCTTATCCAGGCCGACGCATTCCGGATCAGGCCGATAGAGGTATAGAGTAATGATTCCTGACACAGGAAATCCATAGGGGCCGAAAAGTGTCTTCCCGTGTTTGCATGCGCGGTATGCATTTGCTGGTCCGGGTCGACCCTTTACGCAGAGTTCACAGTGTTGTTTTTTCTAGTAATTTGGCTCAGTTATTGATCTCATTCGACTTCGAGTCCATTGTACAACAATCTGTTAACATAATCAATAACTTACGTACCTATGCTATGACGTTATTTGCTTCACTGCATATCATGCTTACCAATATGTTCTCGATGATTTTATGTAAATGAAAACGTTTGTCAGAAATGATGTAGAAATATTGCAAATTAAAAATAGTCTAAGATTGATATTTCTTTTTTCGAAATATCATGTGCGATAAGTATATGTTATCAGTTGTTAGCAATACCTACGTATTGTGTGATGGAACTTCTTCATTTAATCTTTGTAATACTAATGTTATGTAGTTGTAATACAAACATCTCGAAGGTATATGTATTCTGTTCGATGCCATATAATATCAACAAAGTCAGGTGTTTAAAACATTCACTATTTATAGTCAAACAAACTTACACAAAGTCGTATCGACATGAGTTCTTTACAAGAAGAACAAATAAACGTATTTTATATCATAGGTTACATGTATATCTATGATACAGCATATCTTTTACAGTTAATCTCTTTCCTTAAAAGCTTTCACTACGATATATGGTTTCAAAACGTTATCATCGTTCAACTTATACCACACAGTTACCAACTTAGTAGAATCTTCAAAATAATCGGCTACGTGTATCATACAACGTACATGTACTTTATTGTTAGGGTACTTTATGTTTGTTCAGTATATTCCAGATTGAAAGTAATACATTTCTTCATAAAACATTAATATCCCGGGACATGTTATTAAGAGAAGGAAATAGGTTAAGACACAAGTTTCATCTTCGTCGAAAGAAGAAATAAAGTACGAAACAAGGCCACATCGCTGACAGAATTATACGTTTTGTTTCAATCAAATGTCACCAAATTCACATCTTAAAGACAGATTATGTTATCACGAATCTTCATACACGAAACAGGACGTTTGGGTATATTTGTCAATTTCCCATCGGTGTTTAGTAAAACACTAAGGTTTTGTTTGTTTTCGATTCCCAAATGTTACGTATTACATGCAACTATTAGGTCAATATCGAGTTTAGAAGTCTGAGTAAAATGAAGATTAAGGGTTCATCGGGTTTATCTAACAATTGTAAAACATTACATTACAGAATAAATATCGTGTATAGATTCGTGTCTTTAAGTCGTCAAACACTCAGTTACTTTTATGTGTGCTTCTCCATTCCAATAAGGTATGTTATGCTTCTTGTATAGCGAAGAAAATATTGCGACAAATCGAAACGGTTGAAAACATTTTTGGAAAAGGAGAAACTGTTATTCACGAATAATTTCTCACTGTTCGACATTTGTTTCTACTTCACTCCCTTTAGTTTGCAGTTCGTCATTCAATATTGTTATTTTAACTATTACTTAGATAAGAGAACATGTTAACATGTTGTTCTGAAAATATATTCGCCGTTCTGGGAAACTGCTCTGTCGTACAGAGTTTTGATTATGCTAATATGAAACCTATATTGCTTCCTTGCTTTGATGTAAAACAATAATATTCCATGGTCGAAATATCTGAGTGAATTTTCAATCGTCACTGATTGATATTCATCATTACTTTTTTGACATAGTTTTGTATCTTTGCTGAAATCTAAATAAATGCTTTTGGCGAATCACGTGCATCACGTGAGGATGGGAATATACCTTTTACAGAATCACACGTCTCCCTATGATTATGAACTCGATGCATCTTGCGTTTCTTCTAACCCCTCATCCCATGACGAGTTATCTAATAAACACTATTGTTGTCCTGGGTAAAGCTACATACTTTTGTCTTTTTGTGGGGTTTTAACATGCTTAGGTTGGGGGAATCGCCAAAGGTTTAACGTTATTTCTTCTAGATTTGATTGTCATATTATAAGATAGTATGGACGACATATATAGCTAGAGAGAGAGAGAGAGGGAGAGACAGACAGACAGACAGACAGACAGACAGAGAGACAGAGAGAGAGACAGAGAGAGACAGAGAGAGAGACAGAGAGAGACAGAGAGATAGAGAGAGAGAGACACAGAGACAAAGAGAGACAAAGAGAGAGACACAGAGACAGAGACAGAGAGAGAGACATAGCCAGAGAGAGAGAAAGAGAGCAGCCAGTCGGCATGACAAAACTATGACATGACATTTGACTCCTTGTTAGTGCTTTTCTGACGAAGATAAATTGGCTAAAATGGCCTGGAGTTGAACCACACAACTATCAGGCCGCATCCGAAAAAGGAGGTAAACAAACAAAACTAAAAAATCATTTTTCTGTGGAAATGATTGTCTGAGAGTTCTGTCCTATTATTGATATTTTTCCTCCTGAAATGTTCAATTAAGCATTTGCTACTTGACTAGCATTCATGTGGACGATTCTTTGACCATCGTGGACCTCAGATGTTGTATATTGCACATTAACACAACGGTTGGTTCCTTCATCCCCGCTCATAGATAAACTTTTAAACATTGTAAGTTGGTATTAATAACATATCATGGTCGATTGCTAATGTTAATAATGGTATGACTACTGATTTCAGAAAAGTTATTGGTGTAATACATCGGTATGCATATTCGGATTGCATAATCTTCAATGTCTAAGAATAATGATTGAAGCTGCTGCTTCAAGTTCTTGTTGCTTGACAAATCGAATTTCCTTTAGACGTAAGTTATTGCGGCGCTCTGTGCATTTTTTGTTAAGTCGCTTTTAAAACGTAAAGTTTTACGGTATCAGACCAATGCTAAAGTAGTTACAACGTTCGTTTCATATGATGAAACAACCAGATTCGATCCAGGGTAAAATATTCGATCAATTATAGTAAAATGGTATTTTCGAATTCGCCGTTACAGCACAGGTTTCAAATACAGGGATAGCGTGTTATTTATCCTGGAAGTGCCATGTACGATATTTCAAAGTTTGGCCTTCTGACAAATTAAATTTACGATAACCTATTAGTTACAGTGTTTCTCTGCTCAATGTTTTTCAATCACTTCCCGGACGTCAGGAATTTACGGTAAAGTGTGAATATATGTGTTAATATACCGCGTTCAATCCAATATTCCAAACTACACATCTGTTGTAAATTAATTCGGGTAAGCAAATTGGTTTTAATGTGGAATATATCCACGTTTGGGTTAAATACATGTGACTTTGTTTGGGGTTTACTGTTAAAGGATGTTTATTACGCATCTGCATCAGCAATTGTGATAACTTAATAGGTTTAGTCTTTCATTGTATATGGTTCTTGTGTGTTGTGTACCAAAATATGACAGTTTGCCCTAGTTTTATTTAAATACAAATTCGAGTGTCTAGAAATAATTCAAAATCATAATGAACTATGAAATAAAGGTTTACAATAAGGAAATAATACAAGAAGACGTGGATATTTTGGTTACCAATCCAACAACATCACAACTTTGTTTTATTATAAGTGTACATTGCATGTACTAGTATGTGTTCTCGTCTATACGGTTTATCAAACATGTGGTAAATACTAATAGGGTAAATGGATATACATATATTTAGTGTTGTTGCTCTTTATCTATATTGGGACAAAAATATCAAAACAATTCTATAAATCAAATTATAATTATTGCGTCGAGTATTACTTATGGCAAAATGGAGTAATTTCTCATGATGACCATTTTCTCATTTGTCATGATTATTTGAAAAAAATGTCTCTCTACTGCAAATGCGTCAGAAAGCTTCTGTATGTGGAAAATCGTCAATAAAAAAGCAACACAATTATATACCCACTAACAACCTTCATATTATAAGTACATGACAGAAAAACGGACGACGAAGAAGTGATTCCTCACTAATACTACTCCTAAGAAAGCGACACAACAGCCTCAATAAGAACAAGGAAATTTCATTTCAGAAAATAACAACTAATCCGACAAATTAATGCGTGGGAAGTGTGAACACCTCCTCGGAGGGTCATTTCCTTTCTCCAGTATCTGTCAATTACTATTGTACTAATAACAGATAACTTGCCAATAAAACAATTAACTAATGATGTTACCTGCTTATACCATTTGATCTTAATATATTTTCTTGACATTAAAAAAGAAATGGTTCCGTAATTTAAATGAAGGATTGCTTTTCGATTAACAATATGTTAAACATGCATGTATTCATAACAGGAAGTATCAACATATGTCGACTAAACCTAGACAACACAAATAACAATAATGTTCTTGTGTGGACGTGCCTCTATACTTGTGTTAATATATTTAAAAACTACTATTCGTTTTGTTTCTATTCTTTAT
>JAUELF010032004.1:0-17364 GCA_031471495.1 Clinocardium nuttallii
CAAGTTCAAATATAGGTCATGTTGGGTCATAAACTAGGTCACTTCACCAATCTGAAGGAAAACTTGTGTAAAGTCTACAAACCACACTTTTGTTTCAGCAGCTTGAAACTTTGCCAGAATGTTTGTCTTGAAAATATCTAGGTCTAGTTAAAATAAGGGCCATGGTGGGTCAAAAACTAGGTGACTAGACAAGTTTGAATCGAAAAACATTCAGAAATTTTGAATTGAGCAAAATCATGGACACTATGTATACAGTCAACCAAACTGACAGCAACACCAACATTCATAAAGTCCTAAGTCAAAGCGTACTTAATATTTACTCTTTCGATGTTGACACCGTTAAAAGACGTCGGACTCGGGTATCCATGGAGTTTAACGTCTCAGTCATGATGGCGGTAGTTTCAGTCATGTTTGTCGCATGTTTTATTCCCTATTTTATAATTGCTGGGATCCGTACCATGGCAAATTCTCCAGAAGATGAACTGTCTGTGTTTAATCAATTGGCTTTAAGATTGCCGTTTATAAACAGCGTGGTCAACCCTATTATATTCTGTCTGTTTAACCCACGTTACCGGAGGTTTATTGGGAATGGCTGTTGTCGTGATCAGAACGGACAAAGACGTTAACCTGACAGGGGTAATTTCAGTGTTAATGTTACCAGTGTTGCTGTGCAAACAAGGTTAACACGCCTTATCTACAAATATGTACTACAACTATTTACAAAACTGCGTCAACGTTTGGCTGGCGGTAGTTAAAGATCCGCCAAGGACAGATCTTATTTTAAGTGCGGTACTTGCAGATCCGTCAAGGACTGATACAATTTTTAGTTCCATAGTTAAAAAGTCGTTAAATAACTTTAATTGATATTGCCGCTGACCAATGTAAAAGTTACAGTTAAGACAATACCATTGGTCAGTGGTCAAGCTTTAATGCAGTATTTCATGCTGTAAATCAGTGAATATAAAAAAGATACTATCACTACTAAAATGATATCGGTACGACTCCTGGACGTTAGTCCGGGTGGAGCTCCGGGTTGATGAAAGGCAGTAGTCGTAGGGATTACATTATACGTTAAAAATCAAGTTATTTTGAATAACGAACTGACGTTTTTCGCCGTATTGGAGTCCGCTATTGTTAAATACATGACTATTTTGTGTGAATTATTATAACTACATGTATTCGGAAACATATAAATATTAGAAAGTGATTCCATTTGTTGACTTTTATTTCACATATACAGTTATCATTTTATCATTATTCCGTTTATATTTAGTGTTCATGTGTAATGAACATTGTAGTCGCATTTTAAACACACAACGCACATTTATTTTGGATCAGAGTTACGCGATCTTCAAGCTCTATGATTACGTTCGAGCCCATACGGTCACGATTAAAACATATCGAAGTACTACAGTTACCATTCGAAAGAACATATATGTACAGCGAGCACCTTTTAAGAATGACACTTTCCCTTCATTGATGAAAAGCGAATGAGCAAATGGAAACTATGGACAAACTAACGAGTTACTTATTGAGTATTGAATTGAACAGTGTTGGCAAACGGAGAGATATATCAAATTGAGCCAATTTGCTACAGTAAAAAAGAAGTAGTTCCTTAAAAACTTTGTTTACTTAGAAACGAGTGTATACCTTCACCAGAACGCATTGAATATATGACTTTGTGTTTAAATGAATTGTAAATGTGTATAGGATGCACTGGAACTGATTGATGTTATCATATTTAGTTTAGTATTTTGACCTTCTCTGAAAGTGAAAGTTGAAACTGTGAAAAAACATTTTCGTCCTAGCCCGATTTCGTCCAATATTAAGGTAACCATTTTCGCCAAGCGAATTATCTCTTTCATAATACATGACTCCCGAGTTTCTTTGTATTATTTAACCCTTTCCCACATACAGACGCCTTCTGTTGCCTCTGCAGCAGACGAATATTTAAAACTAATGTCACAAAATGAGAAATTGCCCAAACGAGCAATTTCTTCTTTTTGCCACAATGTTTTTAATTTTTTTCAAATACGTTCCTTTCGTTTTAAGAGCTTTTCCATATTTTGGTTTACATATTTACAAATTCATCTGATGCAGATTTGTTGTATGTGGGAAAGGGTTAAAAGCTAGTATATAGGATGTTCTTCACGAGAAACGCCTAGAAAGTGTGTCAATTGAAGGTATAAACTGGGTGATTTACATGGAAACAAAGAAGGAACTTATTTGGAGTATTGAGTATTGTGTATTCTCCATTTGTCACAGTGTTTTAAATGTTTCCTGCATTTGGATGCATCAAACTGCGTCTCTTTAACAAGAGAAAGTCTAAATCCTAATGAGATATATTTCTGCGCTTCCGCCAGAGGTTACTCTGGAAAGGTTGCACTGTATAACAAGAAGCATCCACGATGTTTGTTATAATATTGCACACTTGTCAGCCTGGCGATTAGTCGACTTTTTGGCGTTAAACTGAGAGTATTTTATCAGAAGATGCGTTTAGAAGAGTCGAATTTGTGATCCATATTTTCCTTTGTCAACGTCGTGGTGAGGGGTCATTGTCCTGACTGCACCGTATGCAAGTAGGTAGTTCACATGTAATAAGCACGTGGCTGCGAAATGGTACATGTTGTGTTTCTTTGAAAAGTATATATTCCAGATCAGCGTGTTATTAAAATCACTTTCACAAATGTGTTCGATGCTTCTGTCATATTGCGTAGATTATTTAAAGGGCTCACATGTTCACGGTGATCTTAACCTATGCTGTTCAGAAAAGCATTGTCGTACCGTGTGCTATGAATCGGCTTCTTAACTCTTTCAATGCCTAATTTTACAGAGTAGACTCGTCCACCTTGAACATTGGACCACTTCATTCCTCTTCCAACAGGACTTTTGGTAGAATTTAGTGTCTAAGGTGCTATATATTTAAGAAGAGTCAGCTCGCCACGAACTGCCTCACCTGAATCTGTATTGTTTGCAAAAGCCTGTAAGTTCACGAACGAACAATGTCTAGAGTCAGCGATATGTAGATATTGTTTTCATGGGAATGTAAATTATCTTCCGTGTAACTACAGGGAAATGAAAAACAACTGCCTATCGTCTGTTTACCTTATACTGTATATTTGCGTGTTCTTTGAAATAAAATCTTAGGAACAATACAAAACATCAGGAAACTTGAAAGTAAGTTTGGTATCAAGTGAGAAACACCAAAATTGTTTTCAAGGGTCGCTCGCAGAAGAGGTGTCAAAAAGCGCCCATCTGCACCAAAGGATAACAGTAATTGTAAACGAAAAGCATTTAACCCTTTTCAACTTTCAGACGTAATTATCAACGTTATTTATACTACATTTTGTGTGTAAAGGTATGATGTATCCTTCCGATCAGCAATCTGGGAAGTATCCAATTTCTAAAATGTACTTGAACACATTTAACAATATATGCCATTGAGTTTAAATTATTTATAGGATGCACTGGAAATAATTTATTTATTCATGGTTAGTATTTTGGTCTTGTTTGGAAGTGAAAAATCGAAAAAGTGAAAAATAAGTTTCGTCCGAGCCCAAATTCTTTCAAAATGACGTTACATTTTCGCCGAGTGAAATCTTTACATTTTAAAGAAATGATTAAGAAGTGTTTCATATCAAAATATATAATATGTTCCCTTTCTTTCCCGCCTACAACAAATTGCAGTCCAAGACTGAAAACATATTAGCAAAAAAAACACCTTAAAGGTGATGAGCTCCAGATTATAGGTATTATAGTGAAAGTTTTAAAAGTGTTCAAAAGGTGTCTTGAAATATTACAATCATAATTCTGGGATAACATTGGTAATCATTTCACTTTCCAGTATCATAAACCTCTAAATATTGATCGTGTATGCTTCATTTCTTTTTCTGGGTAGATATACCCAGTTAGCCAAATTGTTTTCACTCTGCTTTATATAGTATATATAGTCATTGGTAGCCTCTTACATCACAGAGGGCACGTATAACCTTGACAGCTAATATGGTACATGTCCTGGTTCAAGTAAGCCCTGTCACAGAAATACTGTATATTTGGGAATAAGCCCCGTCACAGATATACTGTATAGTTGGAAATAAGCCCTGCCATACAGAGATAATGTATAAACGGAAATTAGCCCTGTCACAGAAATACTGTATAGTTGGGAATAAGCCCTGTCATACAGAGATACTGTATACACGGAAATTAGCCCTGTCACAGAAATACTGTATACACGGAAATTAGCCCTGTGATACAGAAATACTGTATATTTGGGAATTAGCCCTGTCATACAAAATAATGTTCATTAGTTCACACTTTGTAGTTTAAATAGAACGATATTCCTTCATTTACCGTGTGTAGAGATATCAAGTCCGTAAAACAATAACTATTATCTTTCTATTTAAATATTCTGTATGTTAGTACTTCTTACTACATGCACATCTAGCAATTGCAAAGATGTCATGTCACACAGTAGCTCAAAATGTCTTTCATTAATAGATGGTGTCCACATTTCGTCTGCTGCAGAACGTGGGGAATGGTTAACAGTGTACATTAATAGATGTTGTCCATATTTCGCCTTCTGCAGAACGTTGGAAAGGGTTAACAATGGACAACTCCACACGAAAATCGACCTTCGCGACAAGCCGATGAAATAATCGGTTCTAGAGTAATTTGGACACAGCCATTAACCCCTTTCAACATACAACAAACCTGCAGACATCTTAGCATATATCTATACAGAACAAGTACAAATATTCCTGCAAAATGCAACAACAAAAGGTTGCACGATTGAGCGAGACAGTCATTGGACGAACTATATTAGATTGGCTTATTCCAGGTAAAAACGCATATTTACACATGTGAAGTAGACGTCGGTTTTAAAACATTGTGGCAAAAGGAGAAAAGTCTCATGAGAAGCAATTTCTTCTTTTGCTGCAATGGTTTCAATCAATTTGATTATTATACTATCATTTAGATTTATATGCATAGATGTTTCCAAAAGCGGCTGTTATCGAGTTAATTAATACAGGTAACTACTTAAATTATTGCAGTTGATGAGCTATTACACAAATTCTAGATATTTAAAAAATTAAGGAGCCAAGTAAACACAACCATACATTACATTATTATTTTCTACGAAGTTGTGAATGTTCTTCAAAAGAAGACGGACAGACAGGGAAAATTAATCAGAATAGATCACCCTGAGTCTTCCGGTCCCGGTGATTAGAAAGATAACCCCACCCATAAGTACGTTAACACATCCTGGACAGTTACGATGAACAGAAAGTGTATTTTCATAATTAACTTCAAAACATTGTGAAAAACAAAGAAAATGCTTATCAAGAACCATTTTCTTCCTTTGCCTCAATGTTTGCAACACTCGTCTGCTGAGTGTCTACATGTGGGACAATGGGGTTAAATTATTATTTATCGTAACATAACGAGAATTAAACATAAAATAGCATTAAAACACCTTCAACACATTTATCAAAAATAGCATAATCATTTTTCAAAACCAATCAAGTCTTTAACTATTTATAGAATGAAACAATTACACACTACACGATTAACATATTTATTTTAAAAAAATATGGAAAAATGTCAGTGGCTACAACCTAATGGCTGAATACCCCCATGAGCCTAAATTCTACTCCAGGCACCAAGTTTCATTGTTTTTCAAGCAATTTAACTGTAAGACCCCCCCCGCGTAAAGTACCCTAGAATGCTTCAACATTTGCAGCTGACACATAATCGGTCTTTTAATATGTTCCAGGAAAAAGCTCTTAAGAGTACAATACACCAAATAAATTCCCTCTCTGTTTCCATGTAAATAGACGAGTTTATGTCTTCAATTGTCACACTTTCTAAGCGTTCCTTACGTAGAACACCATGTGTTATGAAAAGAGAACCTCTAAACTGGGGGGGGGGTCATGCATTATGTAAGAAAGAATTCACCAGGCGAAGATGGTTACCGTCACTTTGGACCAAATCGGGCCCGGACAAAACCGTCGTTTAGCATACTCTAATTTCACGTTCAAACAAGGTCAAAATGCTAAAAGTGATAAAATCAATCATTTCCAATTCTGGTGATGGTATGTTCACTCATTCTACGCAAACAACGGATTTTTAGGGACCATTTTGGGTAATTTGACCTTTATCCTACATCTTAGATGTTATTTGCCGAGATGTTACAAATGCCATTAACCGAACATTATGGGAAAGAGTAAACAATGGACAACGCCACAGGAAAATCGACACTCAGAGGTTTCACAATCGGGATGATTAATGTACACAGTCATCATTTATTAAAGTTCAGTTCTATAAATAATTATTGTTTCAATAACAGTTCAGGTTCTAGAATAATCTCAGTGATAGACATGATGATCAAGATCAGCCGCCAGTGTGTAAGTGGTTTTTTTTGGTAGCAAACTACGCAAGGTCGGATTCCCCCTGACCCGGACACTTTCTGCTCAGTAAGTGGTTATCATTGTTTAATGTCCTATTATTTCTCAAAAGCATTCCGAGAAACACTTTCATAATTATTCAGCCTTGATAAGTTTTCAGTTTTATTGAAGTAGTTAAATTTTGATCTCAGTCCATATCTATTTGGATGTATTAGTACAACAACTTTCATCTAAATCTATGTTAACGGAATAGTATATAAAGTAATAGTATGCGAAGTGCTTGCATTGTGTTTGTGTATTCATCGACGAAAACCTTTTGAAATAAAGCCTTAAATGGACTAGCTTTAGAATGCGCATGATAACCTTACTGTATGACAACAAAGCATGTGATGTTGTAACGTGTATTCGACTGGACATGACTGATACAACGAGGTCAAACATTAACTTACAATGTGAACATATAAACAACATCAATGAAACAGCTGAAGTGCTGATTATCTGTGACCACCATGTAATGAACGAACGAAAGTGATTGTGTATCAACCTAAATTATTAACCGATACAATAGCAGGATTGGACTGATAAATGAACTTCTTAAGTTACAATAACGGACTAAATACACAGCTTTACAAGGTGAACTAATTCAACATACAACAAGGTGTAACGGTATGTCGACATCATTTTCACATGAATAAAAAATTAAAAACCACTACGAATACATTGCCCCATAAATTCGGTCGTGTAGATTATAAAGCTAAAATGTCTGATACTTTAAATAATTACTCCAGTAACATTGATATCCTTCGACATATCCAGAAGGACAAACTAAGGCAAAATGTACCGGTCATTATATTCTTAACAGTGTCCGCGATTATCGGAATTGTTGGCAATAGTTTGACCATAAGGTTCTATGCAACACGTGTCAAAATGACATCCACAGCTGTATTCATTCAATACATAGGAATAATAGATATAATTGTATGCATTATTTTATTCACATCAATTGCAAACTTGACTGTCAATGTAAACTTTACCAGTGGAATATTGTGCAAATTGCTGTACTTCTTTCAGCGTTGGTTTATTTCCGGATCTGTGTTTGTTTTGTGGATTATTTCAATTGACAGATATCTAAAGGTATGCCGACCTTTTGGTCAACAGTTTTCTGAACACCGGGTTCTTTGGGTTGTGTTAATGATTATGCTGATTTCATCTATCACGTCTGTCAGTAGCTTCTGGACGTACGATTCAACTCCAATACAGCTTAGAGTGCCCAAGCTAAGCTTCTTCAATGCCATGACGAATAATCATATAAGACATAACACGTCCTTATCGACAGATGGAGCTGATGAAGCTCACTACTTTACTCCTGTTTATATAACTGGACACTATTGTACAAGTACAGACGAGGACAGCCTACAGTTATTCGTGAAGATCTTCTATGGGTGTGATGTGGCACTCATTATTATGACTTTGCTGACGTTCCTGTTTGCCTACGGGAACATAATACGTGTCCTCGTAAAGAACTCTAATAAGACGCACACATGTAACATGTTAACTACAACAAAACAATCAAATGAGAAATTCAATAACCTCATTCAAATAATCGCAAACCGTAAACCATGTGCGAATAATGAATCGGTTGAATACACGGCTCAGCTTTCTGTTAATGAAACACTAGTCGAACTGACGGATTGGTCACAGTTAAACGCAGAAGGCGCACACACTGCACACTTTGAAACGGCCGACCGCAGTGAGAGAGAACATATAGAAACCATTCAAACTAGTGTCCAGAAGGAGATTAAAAGCGCGACAAACAACTTTCAAACTTTCGACCCCAATTATCATAGCAAATGCAATAAAGGCAAAAGCATGGACAATATTTATACGATCCTCAATAATGGAAAAGAAAGCAAGGCCAATATTCTTACTTTTGACCACAGAAAAAGTAAAAGCATGGTAAATATTCATACGGTCGACCATAATGAGAGCAAAAGCAGGACTCGGAAATCAACGGAGTTTAACGTCACAGTCATGATGGCGGTAGTTTCATTCGTGTTGATCGCATGTTTTATTCCTTATTTTATTATTGCTGGGATCCGTACCATGACGAACTCTCCAGAAGACGAACTGTCTGTGTTTAATCAATTGGCTTTAAGATTGCCGTTTATAAACAGCGTGATAAACCCTTTGATATTCTGTCTGTTTAATCCACGTTACCGGAGGTTTATTCGGAATAGCTGTTGTCGTGATCAGAAAGGACAACGACGTTAACCCGACATGGGTAATTACAGTTTTTACTATTCGAAAGAACACGTTTGTACAGCGAAAACCCTTTAAGAAAGAGCAAATGGAAACTATGGACACACTTCCAAGTTCGTTTGGGTATTGACTGGAAAACATTTTTGGCAACGGAGAGATTGCCTGATATGAGTAAATGTCAAATTGCACCAAACACATCCGCGACCATGCTGAAAAAAATAGTGCCTAAAATACTTTGTTTGCCTTAGAAATGAGTGTATACCTTCACCAGGATGCATTGAATATATGTCATTGAGTTTAAATTCATTGTAAATATGTATAGGATGCTCTGAAAATGATTGATTTTATCATGTTTTAGTATTTTGACCTTGGTTGAAAGTGAAAGTCGAGAATGTGAAAAATAGGTTTCGTCCCAAGTGACGGTAACCATTTCGCCGAGTGAATTCTTTCTTGCATAATGCATGATTCCCAATTTTCTTTGGATGATTTAAAGGTTAATATGTAACTCCTTTCAATGATATAGGGTTTTATACACGAGAAACGTTTAGAAAGTCTGACAATTGAGAGTTAAAACTGGTTGATTTACATGAGAAAAAAAAAGAAGGGATTTATTTGGTGTATTACCTGAATTTTCCATTTCTCAGTGTTTCAAAATTTGCCTACATTCGAATACGTCTGAAAGCGTCTCTTGAACAAGTGAAAGTTTTAAGAATTAATGCGGTGTATTTCTTGGACTATGCATACAATTTGTAAACGGTCTGTCAAAAAAGACAACATAGCTCGCCGTTTGAGAGCTAGGTTGTACATATTATGTTATTAACCCTATCGCGTCAACAATTAAATGCTTTTTCAAACAATGCAGATTCATGTGACGCATCTGTTACGAGCTGTCTCACGTGAATCCGTCTTGTCTGAAAATGCCGTTAGTTGTCAGCGAAAGAGTTAACCGTATACTACTCGTTCTTTAATTTGAAATAGCCGAGCAGGACGCAATCATGACATGGAAATGTAAAATATCTCCCGTGAAACTACAGGGAACTTAAAAACAGTTTCTCATTATATGTTAACCGTATACTCTGTTCTGGGACCTGCTCGGTATACAGAATGCACAGTAAGATTAAGCACATGGTATTAGTCTCAAAGAATTAACATGGTTTACTTTGTTTGCGACTCCATTTACAATATGAAGCTCTATCAATGTAGAGTATAATTCTAATTCTAGATTCCTGATTAACCTTCATGCTGTATTTCTTCTTTTGGTCGGTACTGTTCCCTCGGTGGCATATTGAACGACCTTGGTGCATGAGAGGGCTTCTTCTTCCGTGGTGGCTCTGTGAAAGTTTCAATTGCTGCTGGAAGGACTAAGGTAGCAATGTCGTGGGTATCTGCAAACCACTGTAATGTGTTGATTGGAACAAGTAGTAAGATTTCTGCTCGTCTGACTAGGCGGTGAATGTCGTTTATTTAGCCGTCCCGCGAGAAAACCAACAGTATGGCCTCTGCGTAATGTATCGACCGAGATCAGCCTGCGCAGACTTATTCGGGCCGAAAATTCCGTCTCAGGGGAGTAAAGGCATAGAGTGATGACTGCTGAAACAGAAAATCCACAGGAGGCGAAACGTGTCTGACCGTATTAGCCTGTGTGGCATGCTTAGGCTGATCCAGGTCGATAGTTTACGCAGAGTCCACACTGATGGTTTTCTCGCGTCAAGGCTCATTTATGTATGCGTTTGTGAAACCAGTCGAGTGTACCTTCCTCCAGGTACAGGCTACAAATGTGTGGTCATCAAGAACCAATCTAATACCGCCGCGTTGTTCTTCAAAAAATCCAGATGTACTTGAGCATTGTTTATTGTATGATATATAAACAATACTTAATATCTATTCCTAACAGTTTCAATTCAATCAATGCGTTCAAAGTGTATTCCTTTCTTTTTGTGAAATCAAAACATTTATTTGTTAGCGGAAAAATATAGAATTAAATTTCTCTAATTTATTTGAATGTTTGTGTAAAAACGGTTAAACTCCATGTGCAATTTTATTGAACAAGGCTTGGATAGCGGGATAGGTAAATAATGTAAACTTGGACCAAACTAGAACTATCACTGGAGATGATGAATACCCCCAAAACAGCACCTTGACTTAATAAGTAAAAGGACCATAACTCTAGAAAATAACATGCAATTTAAACCCCTTTAGGATATGCACATCTCCTCTTGGTTTAGAAGCTTCATTGTAAAAATATCTTGAATTCCACTCAGTGGTTTGTAAGAAATAGGCCGGACAAAATATGGCTTCCGACCGACCGACAGCCCAAAACAGTGACTCCTATATTACCCATCCCCAAAAGTGTTGGGGGTATAATAATCGGACTGTATTCTCACCTTTCCCTTACCCTACTTCGCCACTCCGCATTCAGGGTAATATAGCATTTTCAAAACGTGGGACAACCGTTGTTTAAGGCGCTTGCAGAAGAGGTGTCAAAAAGCGTCTATATGCAGAAAGGAATTCAGTTATTGTAAACGAAAAATAGTTAACCCTTTCATCTTTCGGATGAATCGGTAGCCGACGATGGCGAGCAATTTCTCACTTTGCCACACTATTTTAACTCTATTCAATATGAGTTTTACATCGCTATCAACGGATGATGTCATATCACGGCGATGATATTGGTCCCATAACTTATATTTACATCCAGAAGAAGAAGAAAACAAGAGGGCCATGATGGACCTTGATCGCTCACCTGATTTTTTTCTCACTTTAGTCATATAAGCGCAGCCCCCTGGCGGCCATGTTTTTCGACCAATGAGCATGGCTTGAAGGAATCCGATAGAGGGTCACTTAAGAAACATTTCTGCAAAATTATTTGAAAATCGGTCTGACACTTTCGTCGGAGAAGATTTTTTAAGGTTTCAATATAGCCATATAAGGCAAAATAGCCCCGCCCTGTGGCGGCCATGTTTTCTTTACCAATCAACATGGCTTGAAGGAATCTGAAAGTGGGTCATCCTAGGAACATTTCTACAAAATTATTTGAAAATCGGCCTGACACTTTCGTCGGAGAAGTTTTCACTATAGCCACATAAGGCAAAATAGCTACGCCCCCCTGTCGGCCATGTTTTTCGACCAATCAACATGGCTTGAAGGAAGTAGATAGAGGGTCACTTAAGGAACATTTCTACAAAATTATTTGAAAATCGGCCTGACCTTCTCGGAGAAGAAGATTTTTTAAGTTTTCACTATAGCCATATAAGGCAAAAAGTTTCGAAATCGTCTGCTGCATATTTGTTTTGGGGAAATGGATAAGAAAGGATTTTCCTGGTATGGGAAGTTTTTCATATCAAACTATTATACATACCCTTTCCTGCATTCAACAAATTGCAGCCGACTACTTTGAAAATAACTAAGCACTGAAAAACTTTATAAATGACAGTGTAAATATTGAATATCGGGACCTTAGAAGATATGCTCATCATGAACGCTTCCTCTGTTTGTCTCAATGTTTTCAAATATTCGTCTAATATCATCCATACTTTATAAACCTATTAACCCTTTCCCTCATACGACAAGTCTGCAGCAGACGACTTTGAACGAAAAATAGAAAATCTCTATAATTGTATCGATAACCTATGACTAAAAGTGGGAAAACAATGTGGCAAACGAAGAAATTGCAAGTTGTGTGCAATTTCTTCTTTTGTCACTTTGTTTTCAAAAAGCCGTCTGCTGCAGAGGCGTCAGAAAGCGTCTTTATGTGGGAAAGGGTTAAAGAAGGAGAATAATCTCCCTTTTCCAATTGTCATAATTCAACTGCCGAAAAGTAAATCATAAAATGAGGAATAAGCAAGTCCAAAAACTGTAAATATGTGTTTTATTGGGGGTTTACGCCGTTTTTCAACTTTATGTTAGTTATTTTACGGCGACAGATAACTTATTCATGACAATCCAGTACTAGGCTAGGAAATGTGCTTTTTGCCAATGGTTACTCCACCATGACCGTTCCGCCGCGACTGGGGATCGAACCCGGGACGCCCGGTTCCAAACACTCGGCCACGGCGGATTCCTAACAACTGAAAAGAACATTTACCACTATCTTGTATCTAGTTTATTTCCCTCGTGTACTGCATCCCTTTCAACAGTGTTTTAATACAGCTCTAGGTTAGGATCTTGTTTCATCTTCTAAAACCCGTATTTGGCCATTAAACCCTATGGTGTGGGTACTCAAAATAATCCACTCAGTTAGACGATTCTTTTGAATACTCACATGGTTTGATGGAGAAAAGACCAGTTTATCCCCCAGCCCTTATCTAGTCCACTGGTATATCACGAAGGTATCCGAGTAAATTACCAGTACTGCTGGTAGCCAGCGCGGCTATCGTAATGCTATCACCGCAATCCTTAGACCGGAAGCCATTACTACCATATGTTAAAGAAGTTGATTCGAACCCTAGCTTCCTGCTACAACGGAAGACTTGTATATTGATGTGTATATTGATGTGTACAACATGACAGCTACACAGTAGCGTGCGTTACAAAGAAAGGGGTTGGAAACGAACGAACATGTACAGTTTCTTAACTAAGCAATGAATGTATAGCCCTGTTTTGGTAAACTATTTCTTACGATCTAATGAACAGTTTTAATCATCATTTCAAAAGAAGCTTCAGACTAGATATGAGGGAGTAAACAGCGCTTTACCCCAAAATATTTCTGTTATTACTCAAACAAATCCTATGTTGTGGTAACTAACAAAAAATCGTCTCACAGAGACGATTCTTTTGAGTTCCCAAATGGTTTGAATGTCAAATAAGGATTTTAGAACATGCCCCTTATCTTGAACTGACGCGAACATTAACTCATTCTTACTCGCGTTTTGAAGCCGGAATCAAACATCCGTCTTCTAAGGAAGTTATTCGGATCGGCGGATAATTTTGTCCAGGGATATACGTGTTGAAGTTGTCTCCCATTGGATAATAAAGATTTTGTTGAAAGTGTAAACTCAAATAACCTCTGGCGAATTGATTCTCAAACTGTTGCTTTCTTTTAGCTATATTGACCCCCTAAAGAACCCTTTTCAGAACATACTTTATGTTCTTAAATTTTTTGTTCTTAAATTGAAAGTAAAATTAAGTGCGAGATAAGGATGACAGGTCAGCCTGTATGTTTTCTTGGCTATTTTGGTAGTTCTAATACTGAACTTTATTTTGATAGTTTTTTAGTTGTTTGACTAGTTTGGAACGAACCATAACCCATAATGTTCGTCTATTGAAAATTAATTACTTCCCTTTAGCCAAGATATAGGCTAGAACTTACCCAGGAAGTTATTTAACTGAAACTGTGTTGTTTAAATTGTTTAAACCTATTTAAAACACTTTAAACAAACAAAGACACTGAAAAGGCTTATTTCCGTTCTGAAAATACTCCGGATGTAAGTAATCCATGCGGGCTCCCTCGGGTATTGTGGCGCATATACATATTACGCATTCATAGCAGATATATTTTCAAGATACCGACAGGCAAAAACAGACATTCAGGAGTGGGTTAAAACAAATATGGTGAATATGGCAGTAAACTAGATATCATTAGCGAACATATACACATTTTAATCCTGCTAAAATTTACAAATTTAACAATGTTATAACTAAACAACATCAACCTGATCGTGACGTAATTTTCGTGCACAGACATTTATAATGACATATCAGTACCACCCTTTGCTTAAAATAAAACTGTTTATTAAGTCACTGTGATAAGTATCATTTGTCTTCCAACAATGGGCTAACAGTCTATGTGGAAAAGCAGCCAGTTGTTTGGAAAGAATGGTGTGTGAATAGACGTGTGAGAAAGCAAGAAAACACATGAGTAGGTGAACTGGTTGCCGTGATATGACTGCAAAATTGTTGAAAACGGCGTTCAATCAACCAAGACAACTATTATTGACAGCCCCGCGTGATATTACATGAAATAACCCGACCACGCAAAAAGGTACTCCCAGACACGTGCAAACAGAATATATTTCGGAGCAGCATGCACACAGTCTGATCTAGATCGACTGTTTTCGCTAATTTAAATACAAAGGCTATTTTAAGAATTCAAATGAATTGTTAACACTATTACAACATACAACACATCTGCAGACGAATTTGAAAACTTTCTCACAAAAATATGATTTTTTTTTGTAAATAAAAGTATAATTATTGAAAACAGTGTTGCAAAAGGAGAAATGGCTAATTATGAGCAATGTTCTACTTTTGTCACAATGTGTTCAAATGCAACAGAGGCGACTGTGTGGGAAAGAGTTAAGATGTAGATGACACAAACTGAACAAATGCAAACACAGTGGAAGACAGTTGTGTAGAGGAAGAGCGTTTGCCTCTTGCACCAACGGTCCCGGGTTCGAGTCCCGTGATACGCGGGAACCGACTTTGGAATTTTTCAACACAAACGGCGCCAGTACTGGTTAAGTCTCAGGAAGCCGACACACCGAGCGTGATTAATATAAGCTGAACGATAATGGCGGACCTGAGGCTACACTATTCACCAATGACATCGGGTAGCTTGTTGCATGGAAAGGCTCAAATCACATTACACTTATGAATACAAATATATACAAAATTTACACTATAAATAGGAACCAGCCGTGACCGAGTGGTAAGCGTCGAGAATTTGGAGCCGGGCGTCCCGGGTTTGAATCCGAGTCGCGGCACGTCGGTCGGCTCATGGTGGTTTGCCCTTGGCCGAGTACTGCTCTATTTACCGACAGGTCAAGACTAATTGTGTTATTAAGAAAGTTGTTTGCTTTCAAAGTTGTCCGAAAAACAATTATGCATACGGAAAATTGGAAGTATACGAAATGGTTGAAAGGACCATGTTAAACAAGAGGGCTATGATGGCCCTGTGTCGCTCACATGATGTTTTGTCTTCACTTTAGCCATATAAGCCCCGCTCCCTTGCGGCCATGGTTTCCGACCAATCAACGTGGCTTGAAGGAATCCACTTTCGCAGAATCCACTTTCGGAGGAGAAGATTTTTTAAGTTTTCACTATAGCCATATAAGGCAAAGCAGCCCAAGCCTGTGGTTGCCAAGATTTTCGACCATAAACATGGCTTAAGGGAATCTGATAGAGCGTCACTTAAGCAACATTTCTACAAAATAATTTGAAAATTGGCCTGACCCTTTTAGAGAAGAAGATTTTTAAAGTTTTCACTAAAGCTATAAAAAGCAAAATAGCCCCGCTCCCTGGAGGCCATGTTTTATGACAAATCAACATAGCTTGATAGTGGTTCACTTAAGGAACATTTCTACGAAATTATTTGAAAATCGGTCAGACACTTTCGGGGGAGAAGATTTGTTTAAGTTTTCACTATAGCCATATAAGGCAAAATAGTCCCGCCCCTGTCGGCAATGTGTTTCAACCGATCAACATGTCTTGAAGGGATCTGATAGATGGTCAGCCAAAGAACATTTCCCAAAAAATATTTGAAAATCTGCCAACCAGTTTGGGAGATGACGAATTTTGAAGCTTTTTTCGTTTCGTTGCCATGGAAACCAGATTTCTGCATGGATCACAATATTTGAAGGAATTCTGGCGAGGTCATTGAGGGGATGCTATCTGTGAAGTTTCATCTCAAGTTACCCACGTGTTGACGCACGATGCACGACGGACAAAGGGCAATCACAGTAACTCACCTGAGCGAGAAAACCAACAGTATGACACCTGTGTACTGTATCGATCCAGATCATCCTGCGCAGCCGCACAGACTGATCCGGGACTACTCATTCTGTCTCAGGGGGGAAGAGTAATGATTCCCAAAACAGACACTCCATAGGAGGAAAAGGTGTGAATCTGGGTAAGCCTGCACAGCATGCTTTAGCTATTCCGGGGCGAGTCACAATGTTGGTTTTTCACGGGACGGATCATATTGTTTGTGCAAAACGTCCCTTTTCTACAATCTTTGAAAAAGCGATTATTACAGAATTTATATACAAACATACATACAAAACAAATATACAAGACACATACCGTAGATGCTTCCAACTGAACATTATGACCTGCACTAAAGGTTAACTCTTTCAAACCTGCTGACGCATTTTGACGCATCTGCAGCAGACGGTCTTACGAAAACATTACATTGGAGAAATTGCTCTTTAAAAGGAATTACTACTTTTGCCATAAATGTTCAAAACGATCTTCCATAAATATCCTTTCTTTAATAGATATATTCCTTATGTTCAAAGTCGTCTCCTGTTGATTTGCTGTAAGTGGGGGAGAACTAAGGCTAATAAATTTTGATAACTAATGAACTCGTGTATTACCTCGAGGTAGGTACAGATGAAGGTTTTGAATAACTTTCATAGTAACTTGATTACTAATTGAGTTTTGAAATGGACCGAGATTTTATGAAAGTGAATATAATGATGGACTTTTATGACGATTTGATGAAACATGTGGCCTCTAGGGTGTACATTAGTGACCCAGTTTGGAACTTGAATGATCCGTTATTCAGGTGAATGTTATGACGAACTTTTACTATGATCTGATGACATATTAGCCGTCCCGCGAGAAAACCAACATTATGGCCTCTGCGTAATGTATCGACCGGATCAGATTGCGCTGTCCGCGCAGACTGATCCGGGACGACACATTCCGTCTCAGGAGGTATAGAGTTATGATTTATGAAACAGAAAATCCACAGGAGACGAAC
>JAUELF010032114.1:0-17364 GCA_031471495.1 Clinocardium nuttallii
CTCAAATCGGTGCATATGCTCATTTGTAGAGGAGTGGTGTTGTCACATTAAGATTAGTTTTTTGTTAGGTTCAATTGCGAATTATCCAGACTATTGCAATCGTAACGATTTTAACGGATGTTAACCGTACAGTCGCCAAAAAAAAAAATGTGCGCACTGTAAAATAGTTCACCAATTTATATTGTATAATTAAAATAGGCCAATGTCACATATGTGGATAAGGATAATTTGGCACACATGTTCCTTGAGATACCTTCTACAAAAGTTCTTCATATTGATCCGATCCGTTGAAAAATATGGCGGCCATGTTTTCCAACAGATCGGAAGAATTTCAATAATCTTAGTAGAAGGTCACCCAAGTAACATACTATATCACTGGCCCGATTTGAAAATAATTTTGCATAAATATTCTGGTGTGCCCTATTGAAGTTCTATTTAACAAGGTGATGGATATAGGGCCACCATTGCCCTCTAGTTTATTAAGCACTACAATATACTAGGGAAGCAACACCTGTTTTAGTATGTAAATGTTCAAGGGATAGTTAACATAAATAGCTGATCTACTGTTGCAGGACAGTTTCATGTAGTGTTATATTTATGCAGGCACTTATTCACATATGGATTTATACTTCATTCAGCGGAGTAAAGCGAATCAATTAAGGTGTTTCGTCGGCTGTAAACACACAAACATTATTGAGTAAAGTGAACAGGTTATATAGTCAATTGGTGTTGATACTTTCGCTTATTTTCTATTTCCTGTTTTGAAGATTGTTATGCCTTAAACCCCTAACAAATTCAATATATATTTCTATAAATTTGAAACAGTTTCTTTTTTTACTTTGTGTGCAGTATTTTAAAAATGAACAGACTATTGATATTGACCCTTATGGTTTTTCGTTACCCTTCACACACTGTTATCCATGTTTTCTTTGTACTTTCAACATATTTGAATTTATTCTATCTTTGACGTTTTCATGTGAACCCGACATTCAGTACTCCGGAGTACTTTTAAATAATTACATAATAAGCGTTGTTTATTAAAAACTATTTATTTTGTTTATCAACAATCTACCAGCAAATATATAGTGTCTTGAGTATACCTGGTACGTTATTTATTCCGCCGGGGTGTTATTTATGTATCCGATTTTATATATTATTGAATGGCAAATGTGTAAGAAAACGCACGATAGTTAATGTCCCTGGCGTGTTTCGTTCAAAAGCATAATCGATGTTACAGACTTATTGGCAAATTGTTCGTCTGACACCGTGTCGTCAGAAAACTAGCCGTCCCCCAAAATAACCAACATTATGGCATCTGCGTAATGTATATACCAGATCAGCCTGCGCTGTCCGCTCAGACTGATCCGGATCGACACATTCCGTCTCCGAAGGATAGATGTATAGAATCCTGAAACAGAAAATCCACAAGAGGCAAAATGTGTCTATCCGGATAAGCCTGCACGGCATGTTTAGTACCACTCAAATATATTAATACCACAATAACAGTTCCATCATTTAAATGAATATAAAGACAAAGGCCGCTTCATTGAACTATATCTTTATAATTAGTATTTTCGTAAATCGGTTTAAGCATAATACACCGAAGCAGTTGTTCTATGAAGTTTACTAAGATAAATACCTACCTGGGTATCTATGGTAGTTGTCCCAGAAGAACAATGTTGGGCAGACATTTCTGCACTGATCGCATGCGCCATTGGTTTGTTTGCCCTTAGCGCCTCCGTTAAGGTAATATTTATTGCACTGTATTTATTTCAAAGAGTGGAATTTTACAAGAAAATTGTTACAGCTGGTTACTTCATTTTACCATAGTTTGAAGAAATTAAACAGAGGATTTGGGTACGAGTTAGCCTTACGTGTCCCTGTCGGTTTCGAAAGTGCTATGAATCCAGGGGCGCGAGTTCGAACTACGTCACGACCATTTATTATTTCCAATTACCGACTAAAGTCATTTTGACTAGGGCCATTTATCTCAATGTGCTAAATAAGGTGAAGATAGCGAGTTGCCTGGGAAAACAGTTGTCTGGAGTACAGGTACGGAACTGCCAATAAACGTTAATAAAGTTTTGTGATTTTTCTCCGTTTTCCAGTGTGAATGACATCCTTGTCCAGATGTTTTCCTACAAACTAGCTTTGTGTTGAATAGAGTGTTAGATACTAATCTAGGCAATGATTAAATATGATAGCGATTGTTATTATAAAATACACCTTCAAACAAGCAATCTAAACGGTCGTCTGCTGAACTCCTGTAACAATTTTCATTTATATTTGCTTTTGATAGATTCAAGCACAATTATAGTGAATATTTTACTACATATTGACACACGAATTAGTTTACTATGAAGGTCGAACATGTCGAGTAGTCAGGAAATACGTTAAGTGAGGTCACCGCCATGATATCATTGAAATACCGTTGAAAACTGCGTTTAACTTCAATCAAGCATGTATTGGTGGTACACGCAACTGTCACCTAAAGCAGTTACAGGGTTATACATGTCCGAATTAGTTATGTATTCATAGGACAATTGTCTATATATCATTTTATGCTAGAACTTATTGGAGGCGAACTGGCTGTATAACAGACGATATATAATCACAGGCACATGCTCCTCTTAAAGATATAAATATGACCCTATGCATAAATATCAACGTTGATATTTATGCATAGGGTCATATTTATTTTTGGAGCAGCACGTCCCTGTGATATAATGAGTCTGATATACGTCGAACTGACACGTGTTAGATCATATATTGTATGGTACTGATAGGGAGATAGAGTTGGCATGAAGAGAGTGAAGCTAAAATATAAACATGTCCTGCGGCAAGCGACATTGAATCTAGTTTCGACCCGAGTTATACTTATATTGACGTCAGACTAGTGGGAATACAGTTCTAGATTTTAATATCTTAAGAAGATGGATTTAGTTATATATATATATAACATGTAGGCGGTCTATAAAGGCTTTGATTGTATCCACTCACTACATACGAGCTTCGTCCGCGTCAAGTGACTTCGGGTCGTATTCCATCTCCCGTGTAGTCATCACCAAATGTACTAGCAATGTAGCCTTTCGTCAGAAGTCACACATTCAAGCTGAACTACATGTTTGCGCACGGTAAATGCTCAGGCCCAAATTCCACAAACGATATTCAGCGCTAAATGATACTTAGATACTTCAGAGCGTATTTCATCAATTTTGATTCCCTAATAAAAACGCCAAAGTATTGCATTTCTTAATAAGTAACTATTTATGTTAACATAATCATTTACTAAAATATATTCCACCATTAATGTTTTACAAAATATTAGGGAAGCAAAAATGATGTAATATGCTTTTAAGTTTGTAAGTATTACTTATCGCTAAATAAGGTTGGTTTGATCTGTCCCAGGTGACATTGTATGCATATAGTGTGCTTACCTAAATCCCCACTTGTACACAAAGACAAAGGCAACAAGACCCCGTAATGACCAGACTCGTCTCATATACAATATCCACAGAGGTTAGTTGTTTCGGCATACGGTAAAGAACACGATAACAACTGGTCCCTTATGATATAGCCTCAATATGAGCCGTTCCGCAGGAAAAAACCAACAGTATGGCCTCTGCGTAATGTATCGTCCCGGATCAGTCTGCGCAGTCCGCGTACACTGATCCGGGCCGACACATTTCGTCTCAGGGGGATAGAGGAATAGTGTAATGATTCC
This sequence comes from Clinocardium nuttallii, assembly GCA_031471495.1. Lineage (NCBI taxonomy): Eukaryota > Metazoa > Mollusca > Bivalvia > Cardiida > Cardiidae > Clinocardium > Clinocardium nuttallii. The sequence goes on from JAUELF010032114.1 coordinate 3,725, forward strand.
GGAAACAAAGAATCCACAGGAAGCGATAAGTGTCTATCCGGGTAATCCTGCACGGCATGCTTAGGCTGATCCGGGTCGATACTTTACGCAGAGACCATAACGTTGGTTTTCTCGTGGAACGGCTCATATGTTCTCGAGTGACGAAGCTTATTTGTTTTACATCGATTGTGAAGCAAGTGGTTACATCTAATGCAAATCAATGTCGATGTCTGCTTCCTGGATAATCAAATAGTATTCGCGCCCAAATTTGATATTTTGATTTAGATATTTCCCTTATAAAACTCTCAAAATATTTCATTTCTTACGAATAACAGTTACTTTTAGCTAGCGATGTAACTGTTTATGTCAAATTTATCCTTTACTGAAATTCAGTCCACAATTCATGTTTTAAAAAATATTAGGGAAGCAAAAATGGTGAAATATGCTTTTAGTTGTTTAAATATTTCTCAGCGCTAAGTAATGTTGGTGGTATTGGACCTAGAATAACTCATATAGGTGAATGCACATTTATTAATCCAGATCAGTTTGTTCTGGCTGTTCATCCTTCAACAATTATTCATAAAAGGTTTTTTATGAAATTTTGTATAACAGAATCTGTTTTGTTCCTTTAGAAATGGATTCGCAGACAGCTCCTTTGCCAAACATGTTTTACTTACGCTATGGTTTGTTTTCGTGAATCAACACTCAATTGAACACGTTTATTAGAAAGAAGATATTTAAGTTCAGACATTGTCTGCAAGTGCATTGTTCTTATGATTTCATATAACCGACACATAAGGACGAAGGGCGCAGTATAACGAAGTTATAGCGCAATAAAAAGGGATATACCACGAGCATAATCAGACTTTTATCCTGTTTTACGTACATAGAGAATCATCAAAACGTTATACCGAGGAAGCGCTATGTTTGTTTGTCTATAGGGACTTATACGAAGCATATTCCATATTTTGTTGGTGTTTGATATGTGCCAGAGGGACTACGGCGTTAAGAGGGGGCACTGGGAATCGGGCCTTTACCTCCTTTTACATGAAACAACAGTTCTGCACCAACTGACTTAAAAATGTTTGGCAACGAGATGAAGACTCTCTAAGGATGAAAGGAGCTTAAACTGATTGACAACGGAGAACATATCAGTAAAACAGATTGATATTTCCCTAATGGGTTTTAAAACATCGTAATGCCATAACTCTGTGACAAGGAATGTCAAATCTAGACAAGCTGCTACTATGGACATCTCCTATTGTAACTGATACTTCATAAACAGTTCCAGTCAATGGTAGAATCATTGACCAAGAAATTGGTCGGATAGTGTTTAACGCCGCTTTGAATTATTTCATCACGCTGTACCAGTTTCATTGAATGATAGAGGCAGTTGTCTTGAAATGGCCCTGACCATAAAGATGGACTGACATACGAACACAGTCTCAACCGAACAAAGCGGCGGCGGCTACATGTCTCCAAAAACGTTCGAGGAGAATGCAAAGACAGAAACAGTCCTTTTATCAATTTTACCTAGAAGAAAATGAGCAACACTTCACAAAAAAACAACCTTAAAGTGATTATCACACTTTAGGAAAAGGTAAATCTCTTTAAGATTAGACAGAAATGCTTTGCTATGCGTATAATGAATCAGACGACACCGCAAAAAGGGTGTCTCAAATTGACACTTGACATTTAAATATTCATTGACAGGTTATCGTTGCTCTACCCCCATGAAACTGCATGATACAACCAACGCTGCTCTAACTTGTCTAATTATATGAGTTATCTCCGCGGTTGATACCTAACAATTTTGTATCATCAGATATATTCGAATTTGCTACATCAGTGAAGTAAAGGTCTAAAATTAATGAGAAGGTTCAAAATACCTGCCTATTTATAATGCTCAAATAGGCGTACAGAAGGTTTTTGAAGCCATAAATGAGTAGTTGGTGAACATTTCAGAGCCAGAACAGACTGCGCGTGTGCGCTGACAGAAAAACTGGATTTATACAGAACGCAAATGCATCATTGTTTATTTTCGCACAGTGTCGCGTAAATATGTATTCAGGAAGAAATAAGCTAACACTAAATATCCATAAAATTGTTTATTTTCGCACAGTGTCGCGTAAATATGTATTCAGGAAGAAATAAGCTAACACTAAATATCCATAACATTGTTTTGCTGGAGCAAGTGCTAACATGGGGAAGATGTTAGGTATCTACAGAGAGAGTGTAACTGGCATCGGGAAAGAACCATTTCACTTTTAAACTGACAGTATTGTTGTTGCTTTTTGTCGACATGATGTAGACACATTAATTTAAGACACTACAACTAGAGAAAACATGTACCACATAGATTGTATAAAGCTGTTGTTTATATGTTGCCTTGACAGTCAAATGCTGCTATTAACCCTTGTTCCGTTAAATCGCTTCAACCGGTAGAATGAAAGGCATTTTTGATTATCACTTGCATACCGTCAAATAACTGCAAACGATGTCGTCAATCGCGCTTTTTATTAGCTCTTGTATGTCTTCGGATAATTCTTGATTAGAAGCAATAAATTGGTAAATATTGACCTAAATGATACTTTGCAGAATAAGCTCAATCTGTAAAGCTGTTCTAAATATGGTGTTAGTTGTTTATGTTATGACTATCTTAAAGTCGCGTATAGCAGGATACCGGCTTGTTGTTTGTTTGGGGATGTATGTATGGTGTTTTATGCCATTATAAGCAGTATTTCAGTCAGACGGCATTTCCAAATAAAAGGGTAAATTAAGAGTTATTCTGGAACGGCTATCATGACACAAGAGCATCAGTCGAAACAATATCCTAGCAATCAAGAGTTTCAAGAAACGTACATGTATCAACTTCTAACAATTTTAAAGTATTTATTATAACCCGACTGGGGATTGAGTCATGGTCTCTCGCTCTCAAGACGGGCACTCCTACTACTATATCATCGATGTCACGGATCTGGAAGTTAACACACCCTGAGTAGTATCCTTGGTCTATAAAACTTACTGTTATGCCTAGTACTGGTCCTGCAGATTTTCAACTTGTTAAGAGACATAATAAAGTACTTTTGAAATCACCGTTATCATCATTTAACAGGGCTGTACTTTAAGCAAGGCGTTAATTGACGACATGACACAATTTTAAATATGCCTAACAGTGGGAAGGTGAATCGAAGAACTAGAAACAAGATGCGCGGCTCTATATATAGTGCGTTTATTATTTTCTAACATTCAATTGTCACTGTTCAACACCCAATATATTCGTCTCATTGAGAGGATTCCTTTGGAAACCCACAACATAGGATTTCTGAAGAAATGCCGGTGTATTCCTATATGAGCCGTGCAGCGAGAAAACCAACATTATGGCATCTGCGTAATGTGTCGACCAGACTAATCCGGGCCGATGCATTCCGTCTCAGGGGGATAGAGGTAAAGAGGAATGATTCCTGAAACAGAACATCCACAAGAGGCGAACAAGTGTCTGCCCGGATTAGCCTGCGCGGCATGCTTATGCTGATTCGGATCGATACTTCACACAGAGACCACAATGTTGGTTTTCTCGCGGGACGCTCATATATATCAATGTCTCTTGAGATGTGTCTCCAAGAGTTTCCATCGTAATTACAGCGTGCCCCGAGAACACAAACTGTCGTGCTGGCTTCATTTACAAGACTGTAATTAAGATGTGTTTCCAACTAACCCTTTTGCACACTCGACAACTCTGTTAAATATATATTGACTTTGAAGCAAGCTAACGTTGCTATTAAATAACTAACATAGAAACCTCGAGTCCAAAGCAATTACATCATATAACTTAAACTCCGAGTGCATCTCCTTTCTTGAACTTGATCAGAATGACATACATCTATTGCACTCTTATACATAGTAGAAAAGTAAAATCGAAAGAAAATGCATTTTCCTATTAAGCAATGCATTTATCTTCCATCAAAGGCAGTTGCGAAAGTTGTAAAGCTAGGAGAGAAGATAATCAGCGTCTTCGGGGAATTAAGGATGGCACAATGTTGACCTCAGGCAAGTCTTGGCATTTATACCGTCCTTTGAACATGGCGACGAAACGGGAAAACTTCATTGTGATAAATAGTTCACCCTCGGCCAGTACTGTAATTATTCCGGTATATTTACGTTGGTAAAATGCTATGACTGGCATCATCCTATGTTACTGGTGCTTCTTTTATGTACACGAATATTACATGAACCATTTTATGAATATATAACAATAAAAAACAGTCGTTGATTCAATATCTGGGCACTAGGTCTTCTCCAGGATTGCCCAAAGATCTATGCATGATGGCTCGTTCAAACATATACTCCGCTTCTACTACGATCTTAAATTGGTCCCAAATCATGACCAGTCGGGGTGCAGTCGTGGACAATCGGGAGGGGGTCTACATAGATGTGGTTGGGTTGTTGTGAAATCGCGTAGGTCGGGAAGTTTCTCGACCTTGCCACGCTTATTTTAAACATGTTATCAGGTATGTTTATCAACGCAGTAAGGTCTTGTACATCGTAGCGACAACGTAGTATTATAGGCGCATGAGCGACAATGGGCACGGTGTAATCGTGATGTAAGCGTAGTAGAAACGTACGGGAAACGCTATAGTCGTGTATAAATTGTAGTGCAAGCCTCAAAGAGGCATTCCGCCAAGGTTTTCACCAACTTTCAGAATTTCGATGCCGATATCGTCCCGATAAGGTACATTTTTCAGGTCGGGGCAGATCGGCATCATCGTAGTAAGATCGTAGCTGTGTGTGTAATAAGTCGTGTACATTTCAGCGAGGAATATTGAGTCTCGTATAATAATTCATCTTCGTAAATGTTTCGTAATTGAATGTTTTTTGGCACAATTAGGCCACCTTGCCGAATAGAATAGAGCTGAGTTTAGTTGATATATGTATGACTACTTTATTTTGTTTACTCAAAATTGTGAAACATTTATATCACTTGGTATTTTACAATTAAATGATTTAGATTTAGTTTAAAAAAAACCTTGTTTTGCAAATATAAGTACTCTTTCAATTTTGTTTCATCCTTTTTGGATATAACATCCAAAATCGCGAGACCGTAACTTGTCATTACCGTGTAACTAATAGAACACAGACATGTTAAATAAGGTTTATTACCATTTTTACTGTGTCTGAGAAAGATGAACCACCATCAACACTTTTCCCTATAATACAAATCTGCATCATTCGACTTTTAAAACACGTAGTTTTGAACATTAAAACTCACTACAAAGGAAACTACGAATATTGAATACGCGTTTACTAATACATTGTGGCAAAAGGTGGTATTGATTATCGTCAGCAATGTTCTCCTTGTGTCACTATGGTTTCAACAGTGCTCCGCTGCTGATGCATCTGTTTTGTGGGAAAGGATTGCATAATCCATGAGACATATGACCCTCATTAAATACTCCAGATTGGAGTTTATTATTGAAGTAATTACCTTTTAAAGTAATAAAGTCTGGGAGAGCTCAATCACAAAACATAGTTCCAGTATCTACAATAGCATCATCTCCTGACGGTAATTCTGATATATTACTTATAGAAAAGATAAAGATCAAATAGATGTCATTTAACAATTACAAGTTTCGATCAAAGTACTGAAGACACTAACGATGGGTGTGTCTCACGTCAAAGTACTGAAGACACTAAGGATGGGTGTGTCTCACCTCAAAGTACTCAAGACACTGATGATGGGTGTGTCTCACGTCCAAGTACTGAATACACTAAGGATGGGTGTGTCTCACGTCAAAGTACTGAAGACACTGAGGATGGGTGTGTCTCACGTCAAAGTACTGAAGACACTAAGGATGGGTGTGTCTCACGTCAAAGTACTGAAGACACTAAGGATGGGTGTGTCTCAAGTCAAAGTACTGAAGACACTAAGGATGGGTGTGTCTCAAGTCAAAGAAGATTTCGCGAGCCATCAGCTACTCGGGGTAGACATTCAAACAATATGAAATGTTTCAGAATGTTAATTGCAAAGTGTTTAGCAAAGCACATGTCATGGCCAGCATAATTATGAACATAATACAAATTAATCAATATGGCTTTGATGAATCTGATAAAAGATTATCTTAGGAATATTTTTAAAAAAAATGCAAATCGGCATAGTAGTTTTCACTATATTAGGCAAAACAGCCCCGCCCCTGAAAACCCTAATTGTTTGTCAATCAACTAGGCTTGAATAAATTTGATAGGGGGTCGGTCATTCAAGGTACATTTCTACAACACTATTTGAAAAAATGGCCAACCAGTTTGGGAGAAGAAATTTCTTTAAGTTTTCTTTTGATTGTCATGGAAACCAACATTATACAAGAATGAAATACTAATGGATTTAGGAGAGGACATTGAGAGGATGCAGTCTATGATTTACGACGGACAATTCGCTATGACAAAAGCTCGACTGTCGTTCAGATAGTGGAACTAAAAATGATGAAAACTGTAACCAATACTCAAATTCCACCACGTTTTTTTTACCTCCAAAAGAACATACCCACACATCTGCTGCTGACGAATTTGAAGCATATTGTAAACTAAATAATAATACATTAATAGAGTTGAAAATATTGTAGCAAAAAGTAAATTTGATCATCGCTTTCGTATGCCTCTTAATGTCTTGATACAGTGATATTATCCACATATTACGTAGATGATTTCAATGTCGTCAGCTGCAGAAATTGTTGTATATTGATAAGGCATAATTCAAGGTTGAGTACAGAAACATAAAGTCTTTCCGAGAAGTTAAGGACAGAATACATATGATAGATACACATTCAGAGACTTGTTGTTTTATTTGGTTACCTAGAATAAGTGGAATCTATTTTACTTGTTTTACTTTTGCTTATGTTTGCATTCGTTATACAGTCTTGAATAGTTTCACTATTTTGTTGGCGTACTGATATGATATAAATGGTGTTCTCTGTCATTTACATCACGTGAGTTCAAAATCTCACTTGTCACTATGGTAGCCTTGCTATCGCAATTCTACCAACAATGACGGAAACGGCGTTCAATCCGAATTAATCCATAATCAATTGAATTACGATAATCTTACGTGTAGGGTGACTTTTTCGTCCTTTAGAAATGACGTAGCTTCCGAACTAGCTAGATCATACATCAAATGTGTATAAACACAATTGTATAGAGTGTGTTCCCCTAATAAATTAATATTGGACCTATAACCACGTCTGCACAACATTTTATTCCCTAAATTGTATTATATCGGCAGCCGATATATCATTTATTTCCTTATGTCTGTCGGTCCTATTATTTACCAACTATTCTTCGAGTACCCATTTTAACCACATCCCACTTACAACAATCTGCAACATATGAAATTAAGAACATCAAAACAGAAATATTGAAAATCTCTATAAATGATAGGATAATTATTGGATGGAGTTGAAAATATTGTAAAGAGAGAACTTGCTAAAGGTTTCAAGATGTGTTAGCTGCAAATGCGTTAAAATGCATCTAAAGTGCGACAGGGTTACATGCAAAATTATGTCTTCAAATTATGATACAAATATTTAAAATAACAAATCCGCAAAAATATTGTTTTTAACTTTTTGAGATATTTTCCAGGAATATTCGTCGATAAACCATAAATGTAGAAGAGTAAAAACGTTTGGTGTTGTTGTTGATTATATTTGGTGTTCATAGCATTTACACTATTTCACTTATTATTAAGACTGATTTATAAATATATTTAATATAAATATCATGAATACTGAAATTATATATGTTGGTGAATTACAGGGTCATAGGTAACCTGATGTAAGTTATCAAATACTAAATTATATAATGAGAAAATATATCATACATCGTTTGATGTAACACATGTCACAATAATAAACAATTTATTTCGTTAAAATTACAACAACTCCCTGGATGACTAACCTGTACTAGGTTTGAACAATTTAATGTGCCTTGCGCATGGGCACTCCAACATGACCGCCGCATGCTGGGTAAAAACATTTTGACACACGGTGTCTACTGGACCTATAGTGATGATACACATAGGAAAAAATATCCTCATATGTCGAGGCAATACGCCTTGTTTTAAGTGAAGGTGGGTTCAATACCCTCTGTGTGTAAGTAAGAGAGGGTTCAACACGCTCTGTTTATAAGTAAGAGAGGGTTCAAAACGCTATGTTTGGTTTCCTGTAGCGCCGCCCATATAATGTTAATCCTTTTCCACATACATACGCTGTTTGATAACTATGCAACATAGGACAACAATGCCTTTAACTATATTTGATATGTGTTATGGAGCTCCACATGTGTGCAAAAATGACGTATGCTACGGATTATTTGTATATCGGAAAGGGTATCGCCTACGCGGCAGAAATATTCCATCATCACATAAAAGCTGCATATGTACATAAAAGAAAACTTAAAACAGTTCACTTAATGATGCCAATAAATCAAAGGGCAATAACCATACGAATAAAATCCAATCCAGAACATTTTACTAGGGTCACATGTCTCATATAATGTTAGGTGGGCGATGATCTGCTAATACCAACCGTTTAGCACTTGGGGCAAATCTAGGTCCCCTGCACTGTTCGTGAATCAGTCATAGAAGGTTTCTAGAAACTTATCTCATGACAAGCATTGTGTATTGTAGTTTGTTTGGTGTTTCACGACGTTTCCTGTGTAAGTTACCAGTACTACTGGTCTAATAATGCTGACACCAATGAGTCGGTCTTCATGTATAACTCTTGGTAGTCCGGTATCTGTGAAAGGCAGTGAAATATTCATCATTCTTGTCCGATTCCATTTATTTATTCTTTTAACGGTCCTTGTAGTAATAATGTTCAAAGATATATGTAGAACTCTTCTTTTTTCGGTATCTGAGAAAGGGAGAGAATGCCAAATTATAAAATCATTGTCCGATTCCAGTTATTTAGTAGAAATATTCCACCAGAGACTCTCTACGAAAAGTGTTCAAGCCATATATATTAGTTTAAAAAGAAGAGCGAGTCGGCATCAGAAAAGGGCAAAATGACATCATTTTAAATCTCTATTTTTATGAAAGTCCTCTTCAGAAAAAGGGGTAAATTTAACTTTTAGCTTCAAATGATATCCCTTCCTAAACCACAGGGAAATATCAACAAAACTTCACAGGAATGGTGGTCCTTTTTCAAATCTGTTTAAAGTTGTAAACTATGAATCATGAATGGAGTAAAATGCCTTAACTTTGAAATGTTTCTTTTCTAAATCCGCTCCTCAGATTCAAAGATATTTAATTCCAAATGATCCTTGAGTGACCTTCTACAATATTTGATTAAGCCGTATTGATTGGTTGAAAAACATGGTTGTCAGACGGCATCAGAAAAAGGGCAAAATGACAAGACTTAATAGTTCCTTTTCTATTCAATTTTTTGGTTGATTCCAGGATACATTTTTAATTGGTTCAAGCGATATTGATTGATTTGAAAAGATAGCTGCCATGCTGAATCAGAAAAGGGGTGAAATAAACGTTAAGCATTAAACTATCCTCCCAAACCGTTTGACCGATATTAACCAAACTACACGGGAATGTTACTTTGGTGGTTCTCTTACTGTTCAAAGATTAAATATCATAACAAATGTCCTTTATTTCATTCATGCCCTTGATTAAATTTTTCCGATAATAGCAGTTACATATATGCTACATAATTATCACTCAGGGGCCACGATTGCTCTCTGTTTTGGAGATGGAAAACAAGTTTGTACATTATTACATTGTATTTGGTTTAGCCAGTCAGTCGTAATGCTTACCCCGCAACCATGATCCCCAAGGATGGCAGCCATTACTTCCATTTCTTACAGTCTTCGGATTAGATGGACACATTACTATGCACCTACCATATTTCTACAAATACCAACTTGTACTGCGTTCGGAGCAAAATATTGAAATACCTTAATCAGCAGGCGTTAACAAGTAATGAGTCTTGTAACGCAATCAGATGCCGTATTGTTGTACTCTAAAACCTGTCTCAATGAAACTATCCTGTTGAGTAACCACAAACATATAAGGTTTTGAAGTCCGACAAACGTTTAAATCCTTTCCCACATACAAACAATATAGGCAACAATGAGAGTCAAAGTATTAAACAAAGTTGAAAATAATGTGGCAAAAGGAGATACGACTAATTTCTCCATTTGATACAATGTGTTCAATAGTTATCCCTGCGTCTGTATGTGACAAGATGAAATAATCCCCATAGGTTAATCCGAATTATTTTTATTTGTACAAAATATTTTAAAAACCATTAGGGTCAGATTCACTGTTTCTATAACCAATGAAAAGATCTAAGTGATTTCTTGCTCAAAGATCTCTGACAATATCATTATGCTCCCGTGGAGTATCACGAAAACCATGGAAACGATTTGAATACAGTTGTACCAATTTAAATGGGGTTACATTTTCTTGGTAATATTACGCATGGTTAATTCCGGAGAGGTGTAATTAAAGTGTGTTAAGTACGGATATATTGTTTTATTTTGATATGCAAAACAATTTGATTTCGGTGTTTTGTTCCTAGCTGTACATACTGTAGAAATAACGGCTATGCAACATATAAATCGTGATCAGACGGCAACACGATAGCTTATAACAAATAATATATGAAAAGAACCCAAGGTTGGATGAGAACAACCGCAAGAGAGCAACACATATGGCAACTAATAGGATACAGGGTCGTGGTTTATAATATTATTTTTGGTATAAATGAAAACTTTGTTTATCAATGAGCTGATGAAGATCCCTTTTTCGAAACAAAATAAAAATGAGGTGATCATGGAAAAAAATGATATGAGCCTTCAAGCGAGAAAACTAACATTGCGCAGGCTAACCAGGACAGACTTGTTTCGACTCCTGTGGATTTCCTGTTTCAGTAATCCATACCTATATCCTCCTGAGACGGAATGTGTCGGTCCGGATTAGCTTACGCGGTCTAAGCAGACTGATCTGGGTCACTACATTACGCAGAGTCTATAATGTTGGTTTTCTCGTGGAACGGCTCATAATACTGTCAGCTAAACGTGGTACAGTGAGCGCTTTTAGCGACGTTTTACTAAATTGTAAAAAGATGCGTTCTTAAGATACGCTTTGCGTTTGTATATGCCGCAAAATATACTCTAACCTAAACTACGCGAATCCAATGCATTCACAAACAACAGAGGACTACTGTGTTTATGTTTGTGTTCAACTTCGCTAAACGTGCAAATTGAACTGTAACCTTTAAGAGTGTGAGAGCGAACCCGTTAACTATCTGTTAAATTATGACTAACTTCTTGGATACAGTTGAAAACCTGTGTTTTCTATTTTGGTTGTTTTAACTGATTACCTCGTGTGATATTTAAGTGATGTCTGCTGAACTGTTTTCTAAATGTAGACGTTTTTAACGCATTAACGTTAATTTTTAACGTCGTCTGCTTCTAAAGTGTTGTATGTGGGCAAAAGAGTAACAGTTGAAATATGTGAAGTGGTGTCCTAGTAAAGAAGAGTTGAACATAACTAGGCAAAGGAACATATTGCTCGTTTTGAGCAATTTCACCTGTTCTCACAATTTTACAGATATCGTCTGCTGTAGAAGGATCAAAATACCATTTGTAATTTTTCAAAATCTTGCATTTTGAAATAATGTTCAAGTGAGAAAAATAAAGTCTACGTACAGAGATGCGTGAGATACTAAGAAATAATTGAAGATTTGCTAGTTATTTCTCCCTTTCAACAAGTATTTTCCCGGGCATGTAAAAAGCCGATTGGACTATTGAGTGAATAGGAGACAATATATAGATATGTATTAAATGTTTATGCATACACTTTTCAGAATAATTAACTTTTTTTAACGTCTGTTTTATAAATGTTATTATTGGAATAATTGGAGGGCACCAGTAAATTCTGAGATAATTTATTGTAAACGTTTCGTTGGAAGGAACAAAAATATTCGAGTTTTTTTGTGAATATCCGTATTCTTTCTTCTCATTTCACTTCTGTTACTATTTAGTAGTCTCCGTTAAATTGTTAAGAAGCATATTTTACCTGAAAATAATGAAGTACCTTTAAGCAAGTAATATATTTACAAAGTGATTTGGCTAAAATATTTAACGATTGACGTTCTGATGTATACTATAAATGACATTGGTGGTATTAACGTGTGTGCGCACAACTTATTAAAAAAAAAAATGGTGAAAATGTTACTAAAGATAAAAAGATAACAGAAACTATGCTAGATTTCGATGTAACTGCATACCTTGAAATCTTAACTAGTTGCAAAGGGTAGCAATAATGTTGTAAAGTCAAACAATGACAAAGAACAAGAAAAAGAAACGGGTAAGTTAATTGTAGAAATGTATTATATTTGTTCTTTTAGATAGCTCTCTCTTAAATCACGTTGCCTGCGTGTTTCTCGAAACTCATATGTTATCCTATTTTCTGCACTAAACTAGACTTTACAATCGATTAACGTTTTAAACGCTGTCTGCGTGCACTTGGCACAGGGTTCAATGTTCGCAGTGTTCATCCTTACTTATCCCGCTGAATTCCCTGTATATTGTATGACTATTATTGCTGTATTATTATGATTCTATTAAGTTATCACGCATGTATGGACAACTCTGTCTAGTGATACATGAGTAGCTAATATTGCAGAACAAGGATAGACATAGGCTGATATTGATCTACATTGTTCTTAAGTGCAGCTCAAATACTCAGTATATAAATGTCACGTCGAATATAGCGAAACAAGGATGAAATCATTGTGTCGTTGTCTTATTCTTCTGTATCACATAGGCACAACCATTTCTAAACATATGGTTAGTCGAGTCTTTGTCATGGCATGAAGCAAATAGGCGCAGTAAAGACTCAGGAGGCTAGCCCGTGTGGCAATCCGATTAACTAACACAGAGAGATATCTTTGTAAGAAAGATGAATATCTCTCAGCTAGGTATATATCTCTGTAAGATAGAGATATATCTCTCTAACTAAGAAAGCGGTATATTCTAAAAAACAAGATATATATCTGTATGTAACTTAGATATATATATCTCAATATAAGAGATATGTCTGTCAAACGAATACATAGATAAAACTGCCTTCCGATGATAAGCTCGTGTATATATACTGTATATGCCAAAGATGAGCTTTGGATATATCGGTTATCATGTTGTTGGCGTTGGTATTCTCATGTAGTCTTAATCTATATTTCAAATGCAAAACGCATTTTGTCTTACATGAATCTGTTTTAAAAAATATTTTGGCAAAATGGGAACTTTCTTAAAATCAATATGTTGGGGCTAAAATAGTTTAAACTAACTCAAATAGATGTTTTTTTCATTTACAGACATTTACTAAATTTTAACACGGATGTATTTAAAGACTTCTACTGCAAATTGTTCTTTTAGGGGATTGCGTTGAATTATTAAATATAATGTCTGGATAGACGTATGAATGGACGTCCGAGCGCACGCGTTTGGGAAGTAACGATTTGTATTGTTAAATACCTTAACTACAAACAACGCAAGACAACTGAACTTCGTAGGTTAACTCTTTCCCTCATATAGACGCTTTCTGACGCCTCTGCAGCAGACGGCTTTTTGAAATCATAGTGACAAAAGAAGAAATT
>JAUELF010032224.1:0-17363 GCA_031471495.1 Clinocardium nuttallii
GCTAACATCTGAGTGTGAATGAGACTTAAAATCGGAGTGTGAATGAAACCTAAAATTGGAGTGTGAATGGCTAACATTAGAGTGTGAATGAAACCTAAAATTGGAGTGTGAATGAGACTTAAAATCGAAGTATGAAGGGCTAACATCAGAGTGTGAATGAGACCTAAAATCGGAGTGTGAAGGGCTAACATCAGAGTGTGAATGAGACCTAAAATCGGAGTGTGAAGGGCTTAACTCGGAGTGTGAATGAGACCTAAAATCGCCAGCCTAAACTTAACCGTCGTATATTTGCAACGAACCTGATCGCACACAGCAATGTCCACTAATGATATTATCTGTGTCTCATTACTAAGGCACAGAACGGTTTTTAACAACAATAAAATGTTTACAAACATTCAATATGGGGTCGGTTATCGTTGGATATGGCTCAAGAAATATTACAGAGTCAGTGTAAAACAGTTTCATTTTAATATGTGTGTACATTTAAATAAAACGTTTGTAATAATACATCAAGAAACAAGTGTGTTAGTAAATAATAAGAGTCTAAAGATATACATGCTGATCTGGAAAGCCAGACAAGGGTGTCGTGAATGATCGTCTCAGTGGTGTCGTGGTGAAGCGTTCGCCTCGGACAGGGGATGTCGCGGAAGCAGTAGTACTGGTATCTAACGTTAACCCCGTCAACAACATGTTTAAACATACTGAAATAAGTGTGAAACACAATACAAACAAAGCCCCCCTCCCCAAAGTTTAAACTATCTTACAGAGTTGAAAAGTGCATAATAATATCACAAGGGTGATAAGTGAATAACACTATCACAAGGTTGATAAGTGCATAACAATATCACAAGGGTGATAAGTGAATAACACTATCACAAGGTTGATAAGTGCATAACAATATCAAATGGGTGATAAGTGAATAACAATATCACAATGTTGATAAGTGAATAACACTATCACAATGTTGATAAGTGAATAACAATAGCACGAGGTTGATAAGTGAATAACAATACCACAATGTTGATATGTGAATTACAATATCATAGGGTTGATAAGTGAATAACAATATCACAAGGGTGATAAGTGCATAACAATACCACAAGTGTGATAAGTGAATAACAATATCACAAGTGTGATAAGTGAATAACAATACCACAAGTGTGATAAGTGAATAACAATACCACAAGTGTGATCAGTGAATAACAATATCACAAGGGTGATAAGTGAATAACAATACCAGAAGGGTGATAAGTGCATAACAATATCACAAGGTTGATAAGTGCATAACAATATCATAAGGTTGATATGTGCATAACAATATCACGAGGTTGATAAGTGAATAACAATATCACGAGGTTGATAAGTGCATAACAATATCACAAGGGTGATAAGTGCATAACAATATCACGAGGTTGATAAGTGAAAAACAATATCATAAGGTTGATAAGTGAAAAACAATGTCACAATGTTGATAAGTGAATAACAATAACACGAGGTTGATAAGTGAATAACAATATCACGAGGTTGATAAGTGAATAACAATACCAGAAGGGTGATAAGTGAATAACAATATCATAAGGTTGATAAGTGAATAACAATACCAGAAGGGTGATAAGTGAATAACAATATCCCGAGGTTGATAAGTGAATAACAATATCACGAGGTTTGATAAGTGAATAACTATATCACGAGGTTGATATGTGAATAACAATATCACGAGGTTGATATGTGAATAACAATATCATAAGGTTAATAAGTGAATAACAATACCAGAAGGGTGATATGTGAATTACAATGTCACAATGCTGATAAGTGAATAACAATACCACAAGGTTGATAAGTGCATAACAATATCATAAGGTTGATATGTGAATAACAATTACACAGGGTTGATATGTGAATAACAATATCACAAGGTTGTTAAGTAAATAACAATATCACAATGTTGATAAGTGAATAACAATATCAAATGGTTGATATGTGAATTACAATATCACAAGGTTGATAAGTGAATAACAATATCAAATGGTTGATATGTGAATTATAATGTCACAATGTTGATAAGTGCATAATAATATCACACTGTTAATAAGTGAATAACAATATCACAAGGTTGATAAGTGAATAACAATATCACACTGTTGATAAGTGAATAACACTACCACATGGCTGAAAAGTGAATAACAATATTACAAGGTTGATAAGTGAATAACAATAGTACAAGGTTGATAAGTGAATAACAATATCACAAGGTTGATAAGTGAATAAAAATATCACAATTTTGATATGTGAATAACAATATCACAGAATTTATACATGAATAGTGTTGATAAGTGCATAACAATATCACAAGGTTGATAAATGAATAACAATATTACAAGGTTGATAAGTGAATAATAATACCACAAGGTTGATAAGTGAATAACAATATCACAATGTTGATATGTGAATAACAATATCACAAGGTTGATAAGTGAATAACAATAGCATAGGGTTGATAAGTGAATAACAATAGCATAAGGTTGATAAGTGAATAACAATATCACAAGGTTAATAAATGAATAACAATATCACAAGGTTAATACGTGCATAACAATATCACAGGGTTGATATGTGAATAACAATATCACACTGTTGATAAGTGAATAACAATATCACAAGGTTGTTAAGTGAATAACAATATCACAAGGTTGATATGTGAATAACAATATCACAAGGTTGATAAGTGAATAACAATATCACACTGTTGATACCATGTGATGTACCTGATGTACCATATGATGTACCATGTGATGTACCCTATGATGTACCATATGATGTACCATGTGATGTACCATGCAATGTACCATGTGATGTACCTGATGAACAATGTGATGTACCATGTGATGTACCATATGATGTACCATGTGATGAACCATGTGATGTATCATGTGATGTATCATGTGATGTACCATGTGATGAACCATGTGATGTACCATATGATGTACCATGTGATGTTCCATGTGATATATCATGTGATGTATCATGTGATGTGCCATGTAATGTGCCATGTGATGTACCATGTGATGTATCATGTGGTGTACCTGATGTACCATGTGATGTATCATGTGATGTACCATATGATGTACCATATGTACCATGTGATGTATCATGTGATGTACCATGTGATGTACCATATGATGAACCATGTGATGTACAATGTGATGTACCATATGATGTACCATGGGATGTACCATATTATGTACCATGTGGTGTTTATTGTGATGTACACGGTTATGAACTATGTGATGTTCAATGTGATCTTCCATGTAATGTACCATGTGATGTACCATATGATGTACCATGAGATGTACCATATGATGTACCATATGATGTACCATATGATGTACTATGTGATGTTCATTGTGATGAACACGGTTATTAACTATGTGATGTTCAATGTGATGTTCCATGTAATGTACCATGTGATGTACCATGTGATGTACCATGTGATGTACCATGTGATTTACCGTGTGATATATCATGTGATGTACCGTTATGATGTACCATATGATGTACAATGTGATGTACCATGTGATGTACCATGTGATGTACCATGTGATGTACCATGTAATGTACCATATTATGTACCATGTGATGTACCATATGATGTACCATATGATGTACAATGTGATGTACCATATGATGTATCATGTGATGTACCATGTGATGTACCATGTGATGTACCATGTGATGTACCTGATGAACAATGTGATGATGTACCAACCCTGGTGTACTTATGACGTTTAGAATAAAGACCTGCCCACTGTAGGACGATTGACATTTATAAACCATTCCCCTCACAACAAATTTGCAGTAAACGACTCTGAAAATAAGCATTAATGAAAGTATAATTTATGAATAAAGTTGAATACATTGTGAAAAATTGAAATTGCTCATTGTTAACAATGTCTCATTATGCCACGTGTTTTCAAAAGTCGACCGCTGCATAAGCGTCAAATGCGTTAACAAGTCTAAAATGCTCTCTTATGAAAGTGTACACTGTTTGTCAGAGTTTGCTCGAAAGCCTATGTAACTGACATTCATACAGTATGGAATCAGATCAGTATGGATGGTGAATACACGGGCTCGTCTTTATATACACTAATACTAATAGTTGGTTGCTATGTACAGTCGATATTTTATCTATAAATATATATATATATCCCTCTGTTAGACATGTGTATACCAATAATATAGATATCACTCTATGAGACAATTGTACATTGATATATAACTACAGATAAAGATATCCCTCTATTAGACATGTGTATACAAATAAAGACATAGATATCCCTTTATTAGACATGTGTATACAAATAAAGATATATATAGATATCCCTCTATTAGTCATGTGTATACAAATAAAGATATATATAGATATCCCTCTATTAGTCATGTGTATTACAAATAAAGACATAGATATCCCTTAATTAGTCATGTGTATACAAATAAAGCTATATATATCCATCTATTAGACATGTGTATACAAATACAAATAAAGATATATATATCCCTCTATTAAACATGTATATACAAATAAAGATATAGATATCCCTTTATTAGACATGTGTATACACATACAGATATATATATATATATATATAACTCTTTATTAGACATATGTTTACAAATAAAGATATATATATATCCCTCTATTATTCATGTGTATACATATAAAG
The DNA here is from genome assembly GCA_031471495.1 of Clinocardium nuttallii. Taxonomy (NCBI): domain Eukaryota; kingdom Metazoa; phylum Mollusca; class Bivalvia; order Cardiida; family Cardiidae; genus Clinocardium; species Clinocardium nuttallii. The sequence continues at coordinate 4,722 of JAUELF010032224.1, forward strand.
ATATAGATATCCCTCTATTTGACATATGTATTCAAATAAAGTTATAGATATCCCTCTAATAGACATATGTTTACAAATAAAGATATATATATATATCCCTCTATTATTCATGTGTATACAACTACAGATATAGATATCCCTCTATTTGACAAATGTATACAAATAAAGTAATATATATCCCTCTATTAGACATATGTTTACAAATAAAGATATATATATAGTTATCCCTCTATTATTCATGTGTTACGTATACAACAACAGATATATATATCCCTCACAAATAAATATATATGTATCCCTCTTTTAGTCATGTGTATTCAAATAAAGATATGTATATCCCACTATTAGTCATGTGGATACAAATAAAGATATAGAAATCCTTCTTCTAGATATGTGTATACGAATCAAGATATTTAAAGATATATATACATGTATCCCTCTATTAGTCATGAATGTTTATACATCTGCAGATATAGATATCCCTCTATTAGACATATGTATACACATAAAGATATAGATATCCCTCTATTAGACATGTGTACACAAATCCCAATAAAGATATAGAAATCCCTCTTACAGACACGTGTACAAAAACAAAGACATAGACATCCCTCTAACAGACACGTGTACACAAACAAAGATATAGAAATTCCTCTTACAGACACGTGTACACAAACAAAGATATAGAAATCCCTCTAACAGACAAATACAGATATCCCTCTATTAAACACAGTTTACAATATTGAAGATATGCACGAGGGAAAATGTAATCGAATCCGAATGAAAAACTCTACACTCATTTGATGAATCGTCTAACAGTGGCCCAGCTTCGCAGGCTGATCTGGTTCTAAATTCATTACTCGCTAATGTCCCATGGCTGGTAGTACAAGTCATATAATAAGTTAATTTTCCCGCTAAAACCTACATTATAATCCTGACTGCATTTGTTTCAGTTTAGAAATAATTGGGGTCGAACTCTTGTCACGCGCAAATGTATACGTGACTGTTTTGTAACAGTTCTGATTAGTATTGGCCGAGAGTATCGAATGCATCTTCCTGTTTGAAGCAGACGAACCTTTAGTCTTGTCTTTCAATTTCGAAGTAAAAAAGGCGGGACTCGTGTGTACTTTATTAGATAACAAAGACACCGCGTTCCTGTATCCAACATTTGGCGTCGTTCGGACAATGTCCTCTGCTACCCACTGGGTCAACATTGAGGGCGGTGAGAGAGTCGGCTGCTTTTTGTAAATGCTGAAGTTCTTACGTCTTTTGGAATTATTTGTGAAATCGTCCAGCACGTGTTTTATTGCAACAGCATTAAGGATCGGCATCTTGTGTTCGTCCATCTGAAAGTATAATGGTATATATATATATATGTGTATGAAGAAAGGTGAGTTATTTCAACGTTAGGTGGTACTAAAAGGGCATATGTTATAGGCAACTCATTGTCAGGCTTACAGTTTCCCTTACACGAGGGCCATTCAAAAATTGCGTAGACACTGTGGATTTTTCCTTTTCTGAACGTCAGATTTTAACCAAAATTGCCTGAAATACTTTTGATAGTATATTGAACATGTCGCATATTCATTTTTTAGAAATTCGCTCAATATGTTTTATATTAAAGGCCGTTTAGTAACCCGCGGTTGGGTAGCACGGCGCACACCGCAAACATATTTTTCCATCAGAAGAGGTATGTTTAGTTGTTTGTATTTATCCAAAATGGCGGAAGAACATCACACAATTTCACGTTTGCGGGCACTGACGTTACATCATTTCCGATGCCAAATTATGATTTACGTGTAATATTTCCTGATATAAAGCCAGATTTAATTATTTACATGTAATATTTCTCTGATATAAAGCCAGATATAATTATTTACGTGTAATATTTCCTGATATATAATACAGCCAGATATAATTATTTACATGTAATATTTTCAGATATAAAGTCAGATATAATTATTTACATATAGTATTTCTTGATATAAAGCCATATTTAATTATCTACATGTAATATTTCCTGATATATAGTCATATAAAGTTATTTACATGTAGTATTTCTCTGATATAAACCGGTTATATTTATCTACATGTAGTAATGGCTGATATGAAACCAGTTTTAATTATTTGCATATACTGTTTCCTGATAAAAGCCGGATATAATTATTTACATGCAGTATTGGTCACTCACAATGCAAGATAAGTGAACGGTCGTCACAATGCAATATAAGTGGATGGTCATCACAAGGCAATATAAGTGAACGGTCATCACAAGGCAATATATGTAAATGGTCATTACAAGGCAATAAAAGTGGATGATCATTACATTGCAATATATTAGTAATCACAAGACAATATAAGTGAACGGTCATTACGAAGCAATATAAGTGAATGGCCATTAAAAGGCAATATAAGTGGATGGTCATCACAAGGCAATATAAGTGAACGGTCATTACAAAGCAATATAAGTGAACGGTCATCACAAGGCAATATAAGTGAATGGTCATTACGAAGCAATATAAGTAAATGGTCATCATAAGGCAATATAAGTGAACGGTCATTACGAAGCAATATAAGTTAACGGTCATTACAAGGCAATATAAGTGTATGGTCATCACAAGGCAATATAAGTGAACGGTCATTACGAACCAATATAAGTGAATGGCAATTAAAAGGCAACATAAGTGGATGGTCATCACGAGACAGTATAAAGGAACGGTCATCACAAGGCAATATACGTGCACGGTCATTACAAGGCAATATAAGTGAATGGTCATTACAAGGCAATATAAGTGAATGGTCATCATACGGCAATATAAGCGAATGGTCATTACAAGGCAATGTAAGTGAACGTTCATTACAAGGCAATATAAGTGAATGGTCATTACAAGGCAATATAAGTGAATGGTCATCATAAGGCAATATAAGTGAATGGTCATTACATTACAAGGCAATGCAAGTGAACGTTCATTACAAGGCGATATAAGTGAATTGTCATCACATGGCAATATAAGTGAATGGTCATTACAAGGCAATATAAGTGAATGGTCATCCCAAGCAATATAAGTGAATGGTCAAAACATTGCAATATAAGTGAATGGTCATCACAAGGCAATATTAGTGAACGGTCATTACAAGGCAATATAAGTGTATTGGTCATCACAAGGCAATATAAGTGAACGGTCATTACAAAGCAATATAAATGAATGGCCATTAAAAGGTAATATAAGCGGATGATCATCACAAGGCAATATAAAGGAACGGTCATCACAAGGCAATATAAGTGAACGGTCATTACAAGGCAATATAAGTGAATGGTCATTACAAGGCAATATAAGTGAATGGTCATCACAAGATAATATAAGTGAATTGTCATTACATTGCAATATAAGTGAATGGTCATTACAAGGCAATATAAGTGAATTATCATCAAACGGCAATATAAGTGAATGGTCATTACAAGGGGGGGGGGGTGTAGTCGAGGGGTATAATAGTACATGACAATCAGGCAAAACACTCCCGTAACAGTTACCTTATCGAGACTTACCGCCAGGATACTATTGATCACGAACAAAGACTATTCATGTATTGTTTTTATATTGTAAAGAAGAAATTGTGGAATTGATATATCACATGTCACTGTATTTCTACATATTTGGTACGTAGGCTGAAGTTTTGAAATTACTTCAAAATGGCACACGTGATGTAATACATATTTCATATTTCATCAAAATGTTAATGAAACGCTGAAAGCGGATTCTTGCACATCTTTATAATAATATTTATATCAGAATATAAATCAAATGTTGTGTACTTTGGGCCGGTGGCCTAAATACTTTCAATACAAATTAGTGAGTCTCAGTATTATATGGTCTTGAAACTTAAAAACTTTACAATACCTTATTTGTGACTCTCAGATATTCTTCAACTTTATCATGGTTAACACAGCTATCAGTTAGGCTATCCAACAGTCTTAAAGGTTTGTTCTTCTCTTTGAAATACTCATCAACCCTGCATAAACAAAAAGGATTGGTTGATTGCGCCGCTTCATAATGTGTTCAGTTATATCACAGTATTTGATTATTAACTTACAAATATTACTGGTCAATTTTGACACCAGCGACTCAATCGTTATGATCACCTCACAATCCTGAACGCAATTGAAGGAAGTCATTACTACCACATGTATTTGGTATGACCCGGTCGGGAATCGAACCCATGACCTCTCGCACCGATGCTGACGCTCTGACTACTACACCGAGGCGGTACCGTAAGAATGTAAAAACTGAATGTAACGTTTAAACCCTGACAGTTCAAAGGTCAGGTTTGTATTAGCATAGGGCTTGTTAGAGTCGATTGCTTTAGTTAGTGAAGTCCACCGACACTCAGACTGGTAAAATGCCTGTAGATTTTAACCACCTAATTCACTTGAAGAAATTCATTTTTCTGACAAAAACAGAACTAAAAGCGATAGACTGCTGATATACCAGGTTAAAAACGAATTTGAAGTAGCATCGTTTACGCAAAAGTAAAAAAAAACACATAACGAAATTTGCTGTTGAGATGTTGCAATTTCAAATTTAAAAAAAATATGAATTCATTATGCGCAAGGAGTCAAATCAGACGTAATTGATACTTAATCACACATGGATGTATAGCTCCTAAACTGTCGGCCCTAGAAAATCGACGTATACATATTAACTTAATTTGGATGGTTCTAGTATGTGTAATGGTCAAGACGCGGAGCGCACAGGTCGCGTTCGAGCCCGGGTGTTGTTCATTGTTTCCTTGATAATTTGATCGTTTATGTTTGTACCACACCACATGCCTTACGCATTGTGACAGAAAATAGTTTATGTTTGTCCCACACCACATGCCTTACGCATTGTGACATACAATAGTTTATGTTTGTCCCACACCACATCCCTTACGCATTGGGACAGAAACTTTTTTGATAACAGAACAAATATACACATTAATATCAATTTCACAATGATGATACTGATGATTTAGATGATGAGGATGATGAGGATACTATTAATTACGATGATGATAATAATGATGATGGTTATTATAATAATGATAATGGTCATGATTATATTTTGATAATGATAATGATGAAGATGTAAATTGTGGTCATGATAGAGATGATGCTGATGATAATGATATTATTGCTGATATTATAATAATATTAATAATAATAATAAAGTATAATAATAATAATAATAATAATAAAGTCTTTATTTAGAGGGGACACTCATTTGCCATAGTACATGTATGCAAGTCAATCTTCCACGAGGGCCTCAAACATAAACAAAATGGAACGAAACATGAACAAACGTGTGTTACGTTATAAATGGTACAATTATACATGCGTTTATAAATATGGACTTAAAATTGATACGTCTATTTCTGTATCGTAGAACAGCCACAGATCTAAATATTGTGCATAGTTTCATGAAATACAATTTTACTACAGTTATCATCGAATTAAGATTGGTTTATCCAACGTAAATATTGAGATTTAAAATGCTGAATAGACGTTGAGTTTTGAATATTAAGGAAGGTAATTCCAAACCGATCAAAATGCATTCCACTTTATCTTTATTAATCTGTAATGTTTCCCGAATCAAACTGTTCAATGTGTTAATACTGGCTCATAACGAACCACGACGGGACAGACAATTTATTTGGGCAATTATATGGTATTCTAGGGTCGTCGCAAGGCAGTCCAATACACTGTTTGAGCGTCGTGGCATCGATTTGCCGAGGCAAAATTGGACATGCTTCTGTATTGTTCGACGATATTTTGTGGTATCTGTTTCTTGTGGCTGTCGTTAGATAGTCCTACGACAGTTTTGTGAATGTCGTGCGCTAAATATCTGGTCATGGGTACCAGAAAAATGTTTTTAGACAATCTTACGACTGCCCTACCACTACGTCACGAGTTTCGCAGGACACTAATGAGACAGCTGCAAGATTGTTTCACGAATATTATATTTCGTTAGAGGCTTTAACACCATTGTAAGTCTGTCGTGTGTTAGTCTTGAATTTGAAGGGTACATAGCTCGGGTGAATAAACGCTTAGAAATAGAGAACAAATGTCTGTCATCGCTGAGAGTGAAACTCCAACACGGCCCGAGAGCAGCGCAGGAATCGGCGAAATCTCCGACGTTGGTGGGTTAGACCGGGGATCGAGCGGCGCCGGATGTTTGGGCAGTATAGTACTCTAATGCAAGCGTTGGATGGGGCCTCGTTATATAGTCGAGAGACGGACGCGCAAGAGTCCAACGAGTGACCCATGAATGTTGTGCGACATTCTTGCGACAGTCAAACGACTGTCGTATGCGCATCCCGCACGTGAACAACTATCTGATAAGGTGGAAAACAAATCAAATGACAGGCAACATACATTGCCTCGTTAAATAGTCTGGAGACGGACGCGCGAACGTCCCTCGAGTGACCAATGCCTGTTTTGTAAAAGTCTTGTGATTGTCACACGACAATGGCACGATTGTCGCAAGCGCATCTCACGAATGAACAGGGACCTGATCACGTATAAAACAGACCGCCCCTGCTTATATCCGACTATTTTATTTTTCTTCTGTCGCGTCGCCATCGCAAAACCATATTTGATATCTCGTAGCCCTTGTGACCACTCGAAATAGATTTCTGGCATGTTGCAATACATTATAAATACTTTATGGATATACCACGACACAATTTGCCGTTGTGCCCAGTGCTTTATATGTTCGCTCAGGACTCTTATTGTGTTTATTTCAGGGTTTTATGTATGCTTTGTTGATAATAAACACACACGCCTTCGTATTAAGCCTACATAGAACATATTCATAACTGACAATGTTATGGTTTCATTAAGCGACGTTTGAATTTGCAAAACCTTTAAAACATTTTGGCTTAAGTGATTTCTTTTTCTAAAAAGTATCTTCTTATATGAAGATGAGAGTGAAGCTTATAATGTCATGGAAAAATGTCTTTCAAAATGAACCTTCTGGAAAAAGAGGGAAACAGCCATTTCTGTTTCATGAATCGTTACTCTAGACCTCAATCCATCTGAGACGGAATGTGTTGGCCCAGATCAGTCTACACGGACTGTGCAGGCTGATCTGGATCGATACATTACGCAGAGGCCACAATAATGGTTTTGTCGCGGGCCGGTTCATATGTAAATTTGTTTACATCAAGGTACGACTACCGTTACCCATCCTGGAGTTGAACCAAGAGCCCTCAGTTCGATGCCCGACTATGCCAGCCATTCTTTGCGATTATAAACAAACCGCTGTGACTATCGTCTTCAATCAAAGGGCTTATCAGTCTATTTAGGACGACACAAGATGTATGGGACGCATGTCGTATGAGTACTGAGTCTATTTAGGACGACACAAGATGTATGGGACGCATGTCGTATGAGTACTGGTGTGGGAATTCCAGGCTTATAAGGATGAATGGACGATTACATACGTGTATGGAACGCCGTTTACACAATAACTACGAGAACTTTGATTCTCGTAGTTGCTATGACCGGCGGGTTATACACGTTTACAACCTAGGAACTCACTTGATATCCTAGAATTTCGTGATGTACTGAGAACGCAGAAAACTCTTCGATCTCTGACGAAAGGTAAAGTATTGTGCAAAGGGCGTGTCATAGACGGGGACCTGGATATGAGCTGGCCATACAGTCCTGATGTGAGGTTTTTACAAGACATTTATTTGCCATTCTTTTACCAACATATGCAATTATACAAACCTAGATTGGCAGCGGACGGAGGATGCACTCTGAATAGAGCAAGAGAACACAAAACATATATTTAAACCATTAAGCATATTTATTTTGTTTAAGCCATTTACAAAGCAATTTCACCACACGCACATCTTTTGGCATATATCCCTGGAAGCAAATATGTTATTCTGGCTGTTTGTATAACATCCATGGATTTCCCTGCATCTGCCTCTGTGTGAGTCGAAGCTCCACTTGTACTGCTTCTGAGACGGCCTGCAATTGGATTTCTCCCTTGGAACATATCCACATTCTGTAACAATAAAATTAACCGGTTTTTTTAAATCTTGAATGCTGCTCCAGTGAAATCGACCTTGACGTTATTATTACAAGTGTTGATGAAAATCTTAGCTGTTCCACGAGAAAACCATTATTATGGACTCTGCGTAATGTATCGACTTATATCAGCATGTACAGTCTGCGCAGGTTAATCTGGGTCGGCACGTTCCTTCGTAGGCTAAGTGTATATAGGTATAGAGTAATGATACCTGAATCAAAAAATCCAGAGTAGGCGAACACTTTCTGTCCGGGTTAGCCTACGCTGCATGCTAAGGCTGTTCCCGGTCGATATATTGCAGAGTACGCACTGTTGATTTTCTCTTGCAACGGCTCATCTGCCTACATATTCGTACTTGTGATCCAAATGAATACTGTAACAGTTATACGGAGGTTTCTATCGATACCTTCTATAACTAATGCCAAATGATCTAAGGCTGTTTTCCTCAGGGCACTGCTCAAATACAGAACACAGTTTACAAAGGCCCCGTCCAGTATTCACGAGGAGAAGAACGGCAGGTCATGTGACACTATTTTGTCTATCCGATACAATGGAGTCACTTATTAAAGACATGTAAATAAAATACTTCTTTGATCGTTTGTCTCCGTTACCCCAGATACTATAAGCTTCAGATCACCTAAATAAGATGATTCTGAAGTAATATATGTGGGTGATTGACAGCATGTATGTCTTCCAACAATGGTCAATTTCACACTCTCCTAAACTGGTCTAAGTTAAATGAGAATCTTTCTTTATTGGGTATAATCTATTTTTGAAATCTACAAAAATCAGGAAACTTCAAAACTATTTCAGATTATTATTTGTTGTTCACGTATTAATTTTGTTAATGTTAATGTATGTAAATGATGAGATACATGTATTTGTATAAGTCAATTAACACATATCATAGCGTATCTAATACACAACAGTTTGACCAGGAAACTTATACTTATGTGTATTTGCATGGTGTACAGTACTGTCTTTTGTTTGCTATTTAACTTTGAAACCTTGGCCAGGAAACCGAAAAGATTTATATTTAAAGCATGTATAAAGTTACTTGGTTAGTTTATATCTGCATGATGGTCTTTTGCTTGCTAAATTTTTACTTTAAAAACTTTGAACCTACAAGGTTATCCAGTCCTCACAAACTATGTCTTGTAAAATTACTTTGACAATGTTTAATGACTCGCCAATTTGTCATCTGCATAATATGAGCTGTCTCGCGAGAAAACCAACATTGTGGACTCTGCGTAAAGTATCGATCCGGTTCAGCCTAAGCATGCCGCTAAGCAACCCGAACAGACACTTTTCGCCTTCTGTGCTTTTTTTTCTGTTTCAGGAATAATTACTCTATAACTCAATCCCTCTGAGACAGAATGTGACGGCCCGGATTTTACGCAAAGGCCATAATGTTTGTTTTCTCGAGGAACGGCTCATGTAAATTAAACCTGTTATAATCATTATACATGTACAAATGATATGGTAATCTCGTGTGTATTACCTCGTCATGTAAATTAAATATGTTATAATCATTATACATGTACAAATGATATGGTAATCTCTTGTTTATTACATCGTCATGTAAATTCAATCTGTTATAATCGTGATACATGTACAAATGATATGGTAATCTCGTGTTTATTACATCGTCATGTAATTTAAATCTGTTATAATCATTATACATGTACACATGATATGGTAATCTCGTGTTTATTACATCGTCATGTAAATCAAACCTGTTATAATCATGATACATGTACACATGATATGGTAATCTCGTGTTTATTACCTCGTCATGTAAATTAAATCTGTTATAATCATTATACATGTACAAATGATATGGTAATCTCGTGTTTATTACCTCGTCATACAATGTAACATTGTTTAATGCATGGTATATACGTGCTGTAAGTTAGAGACCAAGTTATGGAAACAATATCTAGCTAATATGGCAATACCATATTTATATGATAACTATTGCACGTGAAGGGATGAGATGTAGATGTACATGTACTTTACTAAGAACTTCTTTAACAGATTGTATACAACTTTTAAACGTGTATGCACGTGTCTTTATTATGTCAATGTTGCATCACGATTATACTATGTCAACATTATTTCATGACTAGACACCATATTCACATAGCTAACATTTTACCATTTTGTTAAAATCTCAAAGCTGATCATACCCAGAACTTGAAAAAGATTATGAATATTTTAATAGGTATAAATACAAGAATTTAAAAAAGCATTCGTTGATACTTACCTTTGTTCTCTGAAAGTAAAAGAAGGAGAACGGATTAAAATTACAGATACATCTTTCGGAAAGCTTAATGCAGTTTGCATATAGGTTGCGTCTGATGATCCTGGGTCTTATTAACTTTGCTATCATATATGAAACAGGTACGTTGTATACAAACTAATTAGACAACAGCATTTCCTTTAAGATTTTAAAATTATTTACTTTACATCGATTACGAAACAAGCTTTCAGCTTGAAATAATCACTCAAAATGTCTGCTACAGTAGTTTCGCATGTGTGTCGAAAGAAGCATTTAGGACTTACCAATAGACATATCTTGTGAAATTGTGTGAATCACTGTACACAGATGCAATACGATTGATTGATTGTTTGGTGTTTAACGCCGTTTTCAATAATCGTTCAGTTATATCAAGGCGTCCAGTTCACATACGCATGTGTGGCCTGGCTCTCTCACACCAGTTTCCTACATAACATACTCTTCAAGCAACTGGCTGCTTTTCAACATAGACTGTTCGTACATTGGAGAAAATCAAATGAAGCTTGTCAAAGTGGCTTTTGTCAAGCGTAGATAAAGACAGATGGCTGATGTGAGATGCAATAAGTCCATAATTCATCCTCACTTTCGAATAGGTGCACATTCAAAACACTTCTGAACGATGGTCAAGTAAAAGCAACTCCGGGAAATTTGCAACCAATATAGATCCAGATTAACTGCACACAATTGTTCTCTTACTTTTATTTACAGCCTTCTCTTAGTTGTCATTAAAGCTTTCAAGAAAAAAAAATAACAAAGTGATTTATTTTGCATTATTTAACAGGGATGCGCATATAGTTTAGTTATTTTCGTTACAAATAAACAACGCTTGGTTTTCTTGAACCCGTTCTTAATCTCAACACAAATTAGTTAAACAAAAGTTACATTTTAAAGAGACGATCTAGGTAAACAAAAAGGGTACTCCTACATATGTGTATAGTTATATATTAACAGCAAAGGCAGATTTTATTTTACATATGTATATGTGTATATAGGGACAGATGTATGCCGCGACAAACATGGGGGTATAGTTTGGATGACGCGGTCATAATAGAAATTAGACGTTCCACGAGAAAACCAACAGTATGGCCTCTGCGGAATTTTATCGATTCAGATCAGCATGCGCATTAACGGGCCGACACATTCCGTCTCAGGGGATAGATGTATAGAATAAAGATTCCTGAAAATCCACATGATGCGAAAAGTGTCTGTCCGGATTAGCCTGCACGACATGTTTAGGCTGATCCGGGTCGATACCATAAGCAGAGTTCACAATGTTGGTTTTCATAACGATTATTATGTATTACATATAATGTATATAGGCACAGATGTATGCAGCGATAAGCACGGGAGGTACAGTTTGGTTCACGCTATCATAATATAACTGAGCCGTCCTGCGAGAAAACCAACATAATAGCATCTGCGAAATGCATTGAGCAGATCAGCATGCGCTGTCCGTCTCAGGGTGATAGAGGTATAGTGTAAAGGTTCCTTAAACAGAAAATCCACAGGATACAAAACGTGTTTATTCGGATAGGCCTGTGCGGCATGCTTAGGTTGATCACGGTCGACATTTTACGCAGAGACCACATTGTTGGTTTTCTCGCGAGACGGCTTAACTGTACTAATATATATTTTTTCTTAGGTTAACTAAAACGATTTTACAGAAATAGTGCGCATATTGACATACATATTTCAGATCAATTCACCTTGAAATAAAATATAAATGATTTGTATCAAATTGATGTAAAATACGTTTAGAATTTTGTATCGAAAACTAGAGTTAAATACACGAGCCCGTCCATGGAAAAAGGTATAACTTGCCTTCTGTGGACAATGTAGATCCAGTCTTGACAAAGTCTTCATTGTTTACGTATTTCATACACAAGTTTGTTAGACACATATGTACAAAGTGATCTATACCTACAACGATCAGATATGCCAACATGGACCTTTTTCCAAATAGATGGGCCCATACGATGTTATGTACACTTACTAAGTTTTATGTTTGCCTCAGCAGAGATAACCAAAGCAATCATTACGAAAAGCACAATGATCAAAGATGCCTTCATCCTTTGAATCTATGTATCTGAAATTTGAGAAGAATCTATCATAGGTGTACATGGTAAGTCGACTGGGGAAAAACACACAATTTAAACGACCAGCTAATCGTAAGTATTGTACGAGTGGAACAGTTTGTTTGTTTGTTTGGAGTTTAACGCCGTTTTAACAGCTTTGGTCATATCACGGCGGTCAGTGCACCTACCC
>JAUELF010032333.1:0-17359 GCA_031471495.1 Clinocardium nuttallii
AGTATTTCTTCGACCACGTAAAGGTTCGTTTTTGATCCATTTACTAAGATCGAAACACGAAGCAACGTACGGACTAACGGTTTCAGGTGTGCGACATGGATTTTGTACTAAATTGGTGTGGTTTTTTTTGGACTCGACCCGAACATTTTCTAGGTAGCCGACACTACACATAGCAGTGATGTCACATATATCTATATATAGATGGCTGCGCCCTTGAAGTTGAATCGAGTGCAATTATTCGGTCATTCATTCGTACGGAGGCTGACAGACTTCATCCGAGAAAGCGACAACTTTACCTTCACTTCCGACTTAAATGGTCCCCCCCCCCCCCTGATTCAATGTTCTAGATTTCCGGGAGCGGACTTAAATCGTTTACGAAACAGCATTGATGTGATTGAAGACTTTGACCCAGTTGTTCTATTTCTGTTCGCAGGAACAAACGATTAATTTCATTCGGATGTGACTCCTTCGGCGCTAGACGGTCAGATTGTCGATTTCGTCAAGTCTTTGTTGTTTTCGTTGCAAATCAGGAAAGTGGTAGTACTATCTATTACTCATCGTTACTCATCTTCAAGAACACGATCTCCTGTAAACACGGTTTTGTTTAATAACCGAGTCGATCAAACTTTCAAAAGGGCTACGTTGTTTAAACCAGGGGCGTACCTGTATGTGAAGACTGAAAGGCTTTTGGTCTCCTTCTGCCAATGAAAACGTTTTCGAAAAAGATGGTTGCCATTTGTCGGTGTCTGGCCACGAAAGATTGATTTCCAACCTACGAGCCACTACAGTCGTTATCCTGAGACGGTCGATCTGTGCTTCACCTTTGTATTAAGTTATGTATTTTTATAGTTCAATCTAAAATTATCACAGCCTTTTATTTTCTATTTTTTCTAAATATTCTTCATCGAGTTTGCTGAATTATTGATGCTACAGAGATTGCCATCCTCCTACGAGGTCAGGCACTGTGCTCTGGACATATTGTTCGCCTCGACATCACTACTTTCTGTTACTTGGTACATGTATATAATCAGTATTGTAGGTTGTGACCATCTTATACAGGGTTCTGTACCTTTGCATACCAGCCTCCGTTCATTACAACGCTTTTGTATGACACGAAACTTCAGAGCACCAAACGCTTCTCGGTTTGCCTATTAAGTTGCGGTCATTCTTTGTCAACCTTCCTATACGCCAACATACACGTTTGTATTGTTGTTTTTATATGTCAGACATATGCTCTGTACATGTTCATAGATAGCTAGTCATCACAACGATTTTGTATGACACTAAGCTATTGGCACCAAGCGCTTCTTGGTTTGCCGATTATTATATTCTATCGTTTTCCACCATTAGTCTAACCACATAGCTATGTGCTGGCTTCTCCACTTATTATATAGTCTTACAATTTGATTTTACAAACTGGTATTTACTGTTTCAAAGTGACGTTACATATGCTACAGATTACCGTTTAGTGCCTCATGTGCACCTCATTATGGTGACATACACTCATTGCCACTATGTTCAGTCGTTAAGCTCATATATTCAATATTGCACTACAAAGCTCCATTTCTCAGTTCTGCATGAACAAGGACAATGGCTTTATATCTTGATCGGCTTAACACGAGGACACAACATGATCACATTAAATTAATATTCGGTATATTGCATTAATTGTTAAGGAGATTACGGTTTTCATAGGTCTTAATATTAAAGTCAGTTTCAGTGTTCATAATACATGACCGACTGGTGGCGGGTAGTTTAATGTTACATTCTTTCAAAACTTAATCTGACCGATGACTGATGATTTTTTTGTGGTAATAGCTACTCATTGTCTTTTAACAGCAAATCTTCAACAGGCGACCTTCATGAGCAGTTTCTTCTGTTTATACAATGGGATTTCTAAATTATACCATCTTCACATTGTATTTCTATTCTTCTAGGCAGAAATGTTGAGTTGGCACCAAACACTCTATGTTTGAAAATGGTTTGAAACCAGTAACACTTTCTGGTCACGGTAGAGTATTATCCAATAGTAAAAGAAGTCTATGGTTAGTGAAAATGGAAGACTCACAGTTGTTTAACATGTCTCCTGATATCTCTAGCAAGGTCATATCGCCCGGCTAGTATCAAGCTGCTTACCAAAGTCATCACACCAACATCAGAAGATTTGTCGTTTTTCTTCCTCCATCTATACAACATCTGGATATAAAAGAACATTAAACAAGTTAAACGATGCACATATGTAGCCATGACTGTTGGCATACGCAACTTATACAGATCCGGTCAGTTTTCATTTGACATTTTAAATGTAAATAACATCATAATTTTAAACTGACAAAAGGTAACCAGAAACAAATCAGATTTTCTGTCTTTACAATCAAGAATACTTTATACAAGAGGGCCATGATTTTTCCCGCTATATCCATTTAAGCACCGCCCCCTGACGACCAAGGTTTCCAACCAATCAACTTAGCTTGAAGGAATCTGTTGGAGTGTCACCCTAGAAAATTGTCTACACAATTATTTGAAAATTGTCCAGTCATTTCGTCAGAGAAGATTGTTTAACCATAGCATTAAAAGGCGAACAGCCCGCCCTGTGGCGGCCATGTTTTTCGACAAATCAACATGGCTTGAAGGAATCTAATAGTGGGTTTTTAAGGAACATTTCTTAAAAATTATTTGGAAATCGGCTTGACACTTTCGGAAGAGAAGATTTTTTAAATGTCTTTCAACCAATCAACATTGCGTGAAGGAATCTGATAAAGGGTCGTCTAAGTAACATTTCTGCAAACAAAATCTTCCAAACAGTTTGGGAGAAGAATAATTTTGAAGTTGTTTTAGTTTTGATGCCATGGAAACCAGAATTCTGCTTGGATTTCAAAATTGAGAGGTCATTGATAGGATGCTTTATCTGGAATTCCACCACAAATGAGCCATTGGTTACCGGGGAGAAGAAGTTGACGCACGACGGGATAAAAGAACGATAGCTTTTCTAAAGTACACATGTACATGCTGACACTTATTTAACATTATGGAAACGAACTGAAAGTTTTGCCATATGTAGATCTGTATACACCGTATTCATATAACACACCTTTAAGTCACAGGTGTGTACACGTATCATATACTCAAATATACATGGAAAAACATATTAAGACAATAGAATAATACAGAACTAACAATTCATTGAGACCGGTGTTATAATAATGTGTTTGCATAATTCAGACATTAAGACAACAATATAGCTTACCACACGATTGGTTCTACCAGAATCGTATCCGTTTTCAATTGTCTCGAGGTAGCTATACTTGAAGCCAAGACTGACACCAACCATTGCCCATTCATATCCGAGTTCGTCTGCTAACCATTCTAGAAATCTATCGTCTGGATACTCTGTCATTCAACATGATCGTATGCAGTTAAGGTAAATGTAATACTCACCAACAGTTGCATGGTGACGTATCTGCAGAAGATGACTTGTTACAAAAAGGGAAACTGCTCTTGGTGAACAATTTCTCAATTATCAATTCTTATGTAAAAATCAACACTCAATAAAAGATATTTTCCACATTCCTTCCCCAAACATTTCAAGGCTATTGTCAATAATACAAGTGCATTTTTTTGAAAAAAAATGTGTTATGCATCTTAAATTGTTCAAATCGTGAATATTTCCTTTCTTCGGGATCAGGATAATAATTCCGCAAGTCAATTCATTCGGATATACACAATTTTTAAACATATAATTGAAAAATTAACCCAATGAAAGGGCAACAAAATGTTTTAATTCAATAACTATTTCAAGACCACCACTTTTCTCGGTTTTCAAAGATTAGATTTTGCTTGAAATGTCCTAATGTGAGAAGGGTCTCAACACGAGTTTCGGAACCATTCGAAAATTTCAATTCATTCGCTAGTTCAGAGCAAAAACATAATCTTTAAAGCTACTAATCCAAGCAGAATAATGGAAATGCTTGGCAATACTTATATGGAATATTAATAACATTTTCTCTAAAGATACCGCAATACATGATTGATTGATAAATACAGAACTATCTCATATTTTAAGAAAGATTACAGAAATGCATGTGTGTTTTTACTTTTTCAGTACGTTATTCACATACTGCTTCAGAATATACACTGAAGTTGGAAATTCATACTTTCATATTTTGGAAAATAATCCGTTTGAACATTTCACATTTGCAAGAGACATGTAATTTTCAATTTAGTTCAAAAAAACATTGTCATTAACGTTTACGCATCTAAAGCAGTCGAGTTCTTAAATTCGCTGAAGAAAAGAAAAATATCCATCCATTATGTCACGCTTGCCTTCTCAATCAGTGCTATCCACAACTTTTTTAACATACTAGACATATTGTCTTTGCCCGTTCAGTTCGTCCGTCCGTATTCCTTCCATCCGCATGGTAGAGTTCGTGTGGAGTGCGTGGTTCTCCTAACGACTACCAACCACCCCAATGAAGACACTTAGATAAATAGTTTTTTTTGTTTCTTTGATAACGGCAATCTAATTTGCATATTAGTTTTATTCATTCCGTCAAGGGAAGTTAATACGGAATGAATGGCATACTTGTAGGTTGCAACCTACAATAACACATCAAAGGAATATCCGTTTGTCACACTTGTTTCCGCTCAATAACTGAATAACGCTTGAGCGCAGGAACTTCGTACTTGGTATGCAGGTCGGTCATGACAAGTAGATGACCCCTATTGATTTTGATGTCAATAGGTCAAACGTTAAGGTCATGGTGACTTTAGGAGGTAGAAAATGGTTTCCGCTCAATAACTAAAGAACGCTTGGGCCGAGGAACTCATTACTTTGTATGCAGGTTGGCCATGCCCAGTGGCAGACCCTTATTGATTTTGAGGTCAGTACGTCTTAAGTAAGGTTCACAGGTTGGCCATGCCCAGTAGCAGATCCATATTGTTTATGAGGTCAGTACGTCTAAAGTCAAGGTCGCAGTGACCTTGAGCTGAAAGGTCACAATGACAAAGAATTGAAAAATAGTATTTGCTTAATAAATGTAGAACGCTTTGGCCATTGAATTTAATGCTTGGTGTGCAGGCTGGTCAACACCAGCAGAAAACCGTTATTAAATTTAAGGTCACTAGGTCCAAAGTGAAGGTCATGTTTACCTTCAGCTGAAAAATGGTTTATACTTGTTTCCGCTCAATAACTGAGGAATGCTTGGGCGTAGGAGCCCGTGGTGCAAGACTCGGTCAAAAGCCATCGATGCATCACATAATACTGCTTTGGCTCCCTTGCCTTCATTAACGGCTTTGACACTATCATTATATAGGAACAACAAATGATTTGTTGTTGAGTCTACCTTAATGAAACTTGACTGGCAATTTGTGAGAATCTCGTTAGAAACAACATAATTGTAAAATGTGTGTG
Organism: Clinocardium nuttallii; assembly: GCA_031471495.1. NCBI lineage: Eukaryota > Metazoa > Mollusca > Bivalvia > Cardiida > Cardiidae > Clinocardium > Clinocardium nuttallii. Next base: position 5,411 of record JAUELF010032333.1, read on the forward strand.
TGTGTGTGCTTAACTTTCCTTGACATTACAAAGACAACATAGAAGCACTATTGGTCGATAATTAAAAGTTGTGGATAGGTCAGATTTGTCGTAGTCTGGTGCGACATTGGCTCTCTTCCCATAGCAAGAAAATCCTGAATTAAGCAGAAGTACTGCTGTTTGTTTATGTTTTTTTGCAAGTCTGAACCATTGTTTTGCAGATATGTTACTGGAATTCATTTTCTTATTATTGTACTGATATATTATTTCTTGATTGGCGTATGTTTCCGAAATTTGAACAATCTGTGTTGAATTGTTTTGCATATGTGTGGGCTCGTATGTTTTTTCATCTTTTGTTATTTCAGTTAACCAAGATACATCATTCTGTCTCATAGATGTAATTATGTTTGGTATACTTTTTGAGGCCGCAGTTATAATTAAACTACTGAAGTTGTCGGCAACATCATCTAAGAAAGGATCATCGAGGATTGAGTCAGAGTCGACCGAGCTAAGGTCGCGTCTGTATAATGGATAGTCTCCCTGGTCTTTCGACCAGATCTTACGTGAGAAAAAAGTGTTTTAGTACAGTAACTGACCATTGGGTAATGATTTCGATGAACATTTCTGAAACAAAATTAAAAAGAACTCGTGGAGGATTTCTGATAAACATGAGGCATATCAGCGAACTAGAATGTTCTGTGAAATGAGTTGGTGTGTTTATAAGCTGTTCAGCATTATAAGGGGAGATAAGTCGGCTCCTTTTGTTGGAAAGTTGAGCATTGATATTAATGTTGAAACTAAACGTAACTAAGATTTAAAATCTAAGTCTAAGCTGTGTGCTATGATTAGCCACTGAACATGATTGTTTGTATAAGGTGTGCTGTAAATACTGCAAACTTTCAGTTTACGCTGGTTAACATGTGTCTCAACCCATAGTGCCTTCAACCACTTTAAAGAAATATCCGATCGTTGTGTTGAATTCATGGTCTTTTTAACATAAATTGCAATGCACCACCAATTCGGTCCTTCCTATCATGTCTATACGGTATGCTAAAATTGGGAATATCCAAATCATCATTCTTAATATTAGGATTCAACTATGGTTCAGTGAACACTAGGATGTCATATGGTTGAGCCTCTATAGCTAAGATGTCTAATTTCGGCTTTATACTTTGAATGTTTAGGTACATAATGCTTCATGTTAGTTAAGCCTACATACGATTCAGATAATGATTCATGCCTGTCCGTTCCATACGAAGGACCAGGACTTTCCTCGAAATCTTCAGATCTACATGTTTATATGTATGATAGTAATCGCCATTAATGTATGCGAGGAACGTCCTGGTCCTTCGTATCGGACGGAAAGTTCACATATGCGTACAATATCAATTCATTCATAATTAAATGTTCGCAGGTCAAGAAACAGAACATTGAGTAAAGTGTTATGAGTCTTATAATCAGTCTGATAAAAAAGGTGGTGATTTCCGAGGATCGAAGGTAAAGTCTGTTTCAATAACAGTTATACAGCACAAAATAAACAGAGACAAACAGAAAAACTTTCCCCGTAACTAGTTGGGTCGAATGAGGGACAATCAAACAGCCAAATATTAGAACGGAAGCGACTTGCATAATCGGGACAAGAACAAACAGTTCCCTCTCCGTTGAATTGAGCAAATCGTGAGAAACGACTTATACTGTTTGGGACGTTTTGAATTACCCGCTACTGACGTATTCCACATTATGACATAACGTGTCGAAACATTTGCTTGTTCCTGCAGCCGAAAGAAAAAAATAACAGTATTGTAAAAAATATGAATTCAATACAAAATTGTGCGAAGTACACAGGAAGTGGTTGTGCGCCATTTGTGAATTGATTAAAATTTTCTTTCCGTAATAGCGTTATTATTTTGGAGTTTTGCATTAGCTCGGCACCAGAAATCGGTGCGTATTCAGGAAGGAGACATCGAGCGTGATAAAATAAGAAAGAAGTTGCTTCAAAATGGATATACAATTGAGTGTTAAATGCATGTAATATAATACAAATACTTTACCATCAAACTTGTATTTGACAACTGTATTTCCATCCTCCTTGACCTCCTTGACCAGATCAACGTTGATTTGTGTCATAATACTGCAATATACAAAAAAACTGAAAGGAAACAATATCAGTCGTTAAAAGGGGAACCTATTGATAGAGTCATTTGAAATGATATCTTCTTCATAGACAATATTGTGTTTTCACAAAACAAGTGACTTCACTCTCCGCCGTAATTTTAAAAGCACTCATTTCTGGTACATTCCAGAAACATAATATGTACCTAAATGTAATAGAAATGAGCGGAAATTAACCGTAATGTATTTGTGTAATGTGTAGATAATTATCAGCAAGCGCATCCCCATATTTGTATCTGGCTATGCTCTGTTCGTTTATTAGCCGTAATGTAGCATCTTTTCGGACACCACTGCAAGACTTTTGACACGTGGAAATGAAAAATCATTATATTCCCCTGATCTTAAACAAAAACGTTAAAAAAACGAGACGGTTCTGAGGTTATATTAGAATCATGTAGCATACGGTATAGGTGATTACAACCAGATAACTTTACTGAACATCTACTTATTTGACTTGAACTTTACTTGACTTAAAATCTACTTATTTGACATACTATATACTTGCTGTACGGAAAATCAACTTACATTATGTAAGTCTACAGCTTATCCGGAAAATTACTTCCTTTGCTAGAATATGCAAACTTACTTAACCAACAGTATTGGAGAGCTAACCTCTACCCGACATCTGCTAACTTTAACCAACATATACTTACATTACTAGAAATGAATTTATCTATCTGGAAACATACTATGAACTTTCAAATTAACTTACCTTGCCATATTTTCCATCTGTGACGTCCTCATTTCACGTTTAATTATATACACCACCACAATATCATGTTCTTTCCCATTGATAATAAACTCCTGATTGCTCTCTCTTCCTGTCTGATAACAAAGTTCTAATGATGAACTACCAGATATCGAATAAGAGCCCTTGTCAACCTCCACAGTAAACACTTGACCAGGCCTGCATGCAAATCCGGACTTCATTTGTGACATTTGCGTAATGTAATTATCGTCTTTCCATTTGTTCAAAAAATCAAGACCTTTCTTTTCATCTGCAAGAAGCACTAACATCTTAAATTTATCTTCCATAACTGGTTTTGTCATAGCAATAAATGAACAGTGTTTCTCTCTTGTGATTACCTTTGAATATTGCCATTTAAGAAAATATTCTATCCAGGAAGAAATGTGCTTGGTTTGTTTCTGTGTGTTTTCTGTAACTATATATCTGCAAATCGGAAAGTGATAAGACATTGTTCAAATAGGAAACGTAAATGGGCATTTATTTGGGTTTTATTGCATCTCATCTCGAGTAACCTTAAACGGTGACATACTTGTATATGTTACACGTGCGTACTGTTTTCAAGAGAAACATCTAGGGCAACGTTTTTATATTTACAGACATTGAAGGCTCTGAGTAAATTGTGGTACGCACATGTACATGTACCAATAATCTAAATCATATGAAGGTAAAGCAGCTGCTTTGTTGACATATGCTTAATAGTTAACATTCCTAAAGTCATGCTCTACCTAATTGTATCTCCCAAAGTCATGCTCTACCTAATTATAAATTTCAAAGAGAACACTGACCTTCCATCAATTGGATTGGTAAATGAAATGGCAACCAGATACACTCTTGTTCTCCTGCAACACATTTTGATTTCATATTAATTTCTATTATCGCTATTGAACCATAACTAAATCTCAAATCAACATCACAATATATATAATTGATTGCTGTACTACGATAACTCACACTCAATCAATTTACATGTCGCAGTCTATGTGGCTACTCTCATCAATGCTCACCATCCGGTCGGGTCATTTCGACGACTTAAGAAATGATAGTAATGGCTTTCCTCTGTAGCGTTCAAAGATGCGTGGAATTGTATTGCGACTAATCAACAACTCTCAAGATAAATAACACCGGTGGTTAAGGAAGATAACAGAGGAAACGCAGTGATATAAATGCATCAAGGTTAAAACCAATCAATGGAATGAAGCAAAATTAAGCGCAGTCACCTACTGCTAATACAATCACCAATCTATAATTTGTTTAGTTATTGCATGCATGTGGAATTTTCTGTCTCATAAATTCATTTAAGAAGCGCACGATATACAGTCTAGAATATGTAGAGGCTAATCTTGGTTAACGTTTTCGATATATGCTATGAGTTTTCGTATACATAATGATTGCGTTTGATGAGTAAAGTAGAGTGAATCGAGAATCCTGGTTATTATTATCACATACGTCACGTTGCAGATAGATGTATTCATTACTTTTACAACATGCCCTTCATCTACTACCTCAGCAGCAACATCTACCCAACCTTTCCCTTCATCTTGAGATTTGTAAACTGAAACTTTGGATAATTCGTTCGAAGTTCGTCGTGTCGGATATGGCAGTTGGAGACCAATTTGTCTTTGAAGTATGGGTTTTGTTCGAATTTCATAAAAACTGGAAGTGTTTAAAGTATTTCTGAATCCGTCCGTAGGGTGTACCTATAAAACAAAGCTGTCTGTTAAAACATAAACGTTAAACGAATAGTTGACTGAGGAAACGATCAGTGAATATCTACGTTTCCGATAAGATAGTGTTAAAAGTGTTCTCGGATAAAGGGAAAACATGACCCTCAAACAAGATGTGTATTAACATGCTCGACTTACGATAATGTTACCAAGCATATGCTCGAGATACCAGTAGTACTATTTGTTAACTATGTCATCTCGAAATCATATTTGTGTCGATGTTAGCCGGTATCCTCTGCACTTTTTCGATAAACAGTTTAATAATGATATCGAGAGCAGACACGAGATAACTGTAATGAGGTTTGTTAACTGTTTGTTTAACGTATTTTGGTATTTCCTCAGATGAATCTAGGTAATGTGGTCACACTATTACGGGAACAATATAATTTGGTCACTGTAATAAAGGACACATGGTCATTTGGTCACAGTAATAAGGGCGCAAGGTAATTTGGTCACAAGGCAAGAGGAATAATACCACATTTCACATAATCGAGACAATGGGCTAACCAGTTCTGAAACTACCCGTATGTGCTGAGCGCAATGCACAAATTATATATACCAGTACCTTGTTTAACGATTTAGGTTTGTCACGGCTTGTGATAGAATCTTCGGTTCCTGCAGCGGACGCTTGCCAGATTCAGCATTGATCCGCCATTCCGAATTACCGATGCAGAAGTAGAGATACCTACACCTGAACGGTGGTAATATTATGATATAAGCTTCATCGTAAATTATTTATAAATATGTTGAGGCCCCATTCAGCTGTCAAAACAAAGCTTCCAAATGGTGTGTACTCATTGTTTTAGTGATGTTTATGTTGTCGGTCAATTATAGTATCAAACGCCTAACGGGCGTTCTCGGGAGCGTTGATCATACAAGAGACTATGCCAGCGGCAGGCGGTGATCGTACAGGCGATGCTTGTCCGGGGATAGGGAAGTTAGTTAAGAGATAAGTCGTAATTGATACTGTTGTAATTCCTATGAGGGTGTGAATCTATTTTCGGGGAGGGGTACTCAACTGGGGGCAAATGTCCGCCTATGCATGTACTTGTGACCAAATTACTTCGAGTCCGTATATTACAGTGGTCAAATTACAATGTGCTCGTATATCTATGACCTAATGACCTTGTGCCCGTATAACTGTGACCAAATTAACTTGTGCCCGTATTGCGGTGACCAAATTACCTTGTGTCTGCTTGCTGTGAACAAAATACCGCATTATTGCGACAAAAATACCATGTGTCCGTATTACTGTGACCATCATAGCATGCTAATGCTACCAAGCACAAACATGAGATCATACTTTTAGGATGTGCAAAGTTAGTCGTATCGCTTTTGTTTTATTTGTTGAAGTTATTCAGTATACTGGGCTGGTCGTGGTTTTAATTTGTTGAACATTGAAGAAAATGTAAACCTTCTTCCAAGTATAATGTTTCATTAAAAATGTAATTGAATCACCTTTATTTAAAAAGGTTCACTGAACATACTCTTGATATGACACACTTGTGTGTATTCTAAAAGGTACAATAATACGTTGTGTTTACCTTTAATTCCACCGAAGTGTCTTTAGGCAAACAATTAGCTGGTAGATAAACACAGAACCTGTCTTCAACAGATGACACCATGATTTGTTCACGTCCATTAGTAATGTGCATGTCTGTTTTCCGTTTCTTTAGAACAATAAATGACATAAGGTTGTCTCTATCTACTTCGAATGTCATGCGAGCTACACAAAAATATTCCTGAAAGAGAAAATCGTTTTTAAAAGAACCGTGTTAGGCAAGGTGTGGTCTCATTTTTTGCAACTTATAGTCTGATAGATGTGACGCTGGTCGGTTTCATTTCTAATAACGTGTCCAACATTATGTATTTGACGCTACTTAATGTTATAAAAGCAACGACGGTGCTCGTGCGACTACGATTCACTGCAAATATCGTCCATAATATATGTAACCTCTGTATAAATTGCTCAATAAGTGTGTCGAATTCTGGAACCCATAAAGCGTAAAGATCTAAGAAACAACGAGTTAAGGATGTACTGAACTGAAAAGTTGATTTTTTCAAAATGTCTAACTTTTGTTGAGACATTGTTTTTTTGAAAGATGGATGTATGTTAAATAAAAAATAAAAACACAAAAAAGGTATGGTAGTGGGCTTTATCTTTTGCTAGATCAATTTATGAAAGCCTTATGATATGCATTTTTGGTTATTTCACCACATAAAAGATGATATGCTAATTGTTTGTCTTATTGTGGTTTTAATCTTATTCAAAAATGATTGTATCTTTGGAAGTTCACGTGATACGTTGTAATTAAACCTAAAAAATAATATACACTACTTTTCCCTAATAAGAACCTATATTTGACAGGTGTAAGAATATGCAAGTTCAAAACTTTGAAATAAGGAAGAAACACATTTACTATATTTAACTTTTTCTGAAACTTCTTCAGGTTATTGCAATTACTATCATTTATCAAACTTTAAAAAGAAAAGTGTATGTCATTGGGCAAAATCTTTTTTCTTGTCTGAATGGCTAAAAATAGTTAGAATTTGAATATTTATTTATTTATTTTTCAAACATTACTTCAAATTTCAAAAAGGTTTTCCAACTTATATACATGGACTTTAATATGTTCTTTTTACCCAGTTATATTTCTTAATCAAACATGGCTACTGGAGAGCCGCTCAAGAAAAATTGGAAGGCTCACGAAAAAATTAAGCTCTTTACCTCAAACAAATTTAATCCACTTTGTTTTTAATTTTGAAGCATTATAAAAAGGTATTATGTCAAGTAAGATTGCAAGAGTCTGAGGAGGATATTTGATAATGAACAAGTGTGTATGGTACTCAGGGAAAAAGAAGTATTTGACTAAACAGGTGTTAATTGACAACACAATCAAAAGATTTAATAACAATGTAACTTTTTTTTCTACTAAATTTCAACTTCTCAGTCCAATACATCCATAAATAATTAACTGTACTGTACGTGGTTAAGACTAGACAGTACACATGCCTCGTAATATGAGATTTATTTATTGACTGGAAAAACGTACATCAACCAACTTACTGAGGTAAAATAAAGGTGAAGGTTATATACGTTGGAGTCAACTTGAAGAAAAAGTATGAGTATGTTGTATTATATATATTCATAACTTCATAGAACGCCAATAAACACAATATGTGAGCCTCAACTATCGACATTGGGGTCTAATAATCATATGCGGGAAAATAAGAATCTATATTCATCAGAGTTTTCCCTGTACATCGGCATTTATATTATATATATATTTGTTTTGTTTGTATTCACAACTATTGCTTCTCTGTGAATGGCTGCGATATTTTTGTCATAACCTCAAAACAAAATTAAGATTGGATTCATTGAGAAAGCCACCGAATACTAAAATAGTGACGTCACATCAGTGGTTTGACGTCATAACGTTCTCACTTTGGCGCCAAAGTGGACACCTTTAAACATAATTGTACTAATGTTTGACGTGCTATATTATGGAAAATAAAAGTTGTAAAATACTAAATGTTTATGACTCATTGTAATAGCCAAATTATGCTAAAATATAAGGAATGGATTTCTTTTTTCGTTTTCATGGATGTATGAAAACACACCTCGTTACACATTATATGAAACAATGGCTTTATAGCGTGTGTGATAAATTATTTGTTTGAAGTATGAAAAGGACAAAAAATCGCTCCATTTCTTATATATATATATGAATTCTACTTATGACAGAACATTGGAAGTATAGCTAAGCTTGTTTCATGCAAACCTATATATTACTTTATGGATATAAAAGTTGCAATAAGACTCACAATTGTAAAATAAGTTTGATTTACATCTCGCAAAACCTAACACGAGAGGAATGATTTGTTTGTTTGGAGTTTAACGCCGTTTTAACAGCTTTGGTCATATCACGGCGGTCAGTGCACCCACACCAGTACTTACACAACATTCTTTCGAAGCCACTGACTACTTTCTCACATAAATCAGAGGTGAGAGGCTATGGAAAAATCGCCCGAAAGAATGTCGCCACAACCGGGTATCGAACCCGTGACCACCAGATCACGAGTCAGATACGCTACCTATTGAGCTACCCGGCCGGAGGAATGAATTTAACAAAATATTTAAGGTACTATGATAATTTTCAACTTTTCAAAACATAACCGTTATTCTTCGCAAATTGTATTTGATCATTCAGACTTAATTTCTTTTAATATTATTAACCGAAAATATTAATCTAACATGACCTCTGAGCAAAAATACATATTTTTATCGCGTACATATATTTTCGTCTAACAAATCTGTGTATATATAAAGAATAAAATCTTTATTTATATGAAAAGAAAACAATGTCCTCCTCGGGAACGGGAAATCAGGATTTGAATTAACGAAGACTTAGAACACGGTAAGAATGGGTTTCATCTTTTGCTTATCGCTATCAAGTCAGTATAAATAGTGTTGACAATGTCATTAGGCTCAGGTTAATATTGTTAAGTAATATTTATTAATGTTTAATTACATCATTGGCTTGTTTGATTTCCTGACAGTTGTATTCATGTCCTTTACTATCCTTCAGAAATATTTCATCAAACTTGTCCGATGTGGAATAGATTGGAACTGTCACTGTAACATCGGTCACGCTCTGATTCACAACATATCCATAGACATCACTTACTGCCTCCATATCAAGACGTTCTAGGCACTTGGAGAGAGGTGTAGGGAATATTGTATCTTTATCCACGAACTCTATTGGCATAGTTCGACAAAAGAACGAGAACTCCTTCGCTTCTGTAGTCGTATTCTCCAAGGTGAATTTGACCTGACTGAAAATGTGTTTTTCCATCCGCTGTACCATCTTTCCGAAAATTATGATTTGGCTGCAGTTGGAAGGAACATAAATAAACTGTATGAGCCATTTAGGTGGAGAAGGTAAAAGTCGGCTTTTGTGAACAGTGCAGAACAAGATCCAGAACCAGATATGCATGTTCTCTCTCAAAGTTTGATTAATACCTCCACTTTTTACATTTTACTTTTATAGCTTGTTTGGAGAATATGTCGACTGGTGTACTCGTATATCGTAGCCGACCATATGTCTGATGTACGATGAGAATACGAAACAAAGGTGGTATAACCATTGATCTTATACTTGTCGTAGAATCACATGCTTTCGAAGCATTCGAGCTGTACTAGCTTAAAGTGTAAAATATAGTGAAAAAACCTGAAGTAGCCTGCTCTGAATCTAAAATGATCTTAACCCGGATTTAATAAACTGCTTAAGGTGTAAATGAGCTAAGCATGTTGATTTATTATGAGGCCTAAACTATTAGACATTTCATCATTTATTAATATTTTAGAAAGTATAGTTCTCATGCGGTAAAATAAGTCGGATACATTGATTACATTTGCATACGAGGAGTGGTGACAGTAACATTTAAAATCACTTTTGATTTTGATTGATTGTTCAGAATGAACCATTTACCTTTTGTCACAAAGTTTTCAACTCTTCATCGATATTATCAAATGCGTAAACTGCAGATTGGTTGTGTGCCATAAAGGGTTTAATTTTGTTTTGAAATGGTTACCACGTAAATATGCTCATATTCATACTAATATACAGATGCAATAATTACATTGTGCATACCTGTCTTTAAATGCTTGCTGTATAACCAAGTAGTTGTTGTCATCAAATCTAGGTCCGATGTTTGGACGTTTGCTTTTCTGAAGTTAATAATAATGTTTAGAGTGTACACGTGTATAATAACTGTGTTTTTAATATGTGTTTCATTGATGATTAACATCTTAATTAATACCATGTCAGTTCGTTCTAACACGACGATTAAATGAACATTTATCGCAAACTAGATAGTAAGCGTGACACAGGCGCATTATTCGAAGTGCTATATTCCTAATCTTTAGCGCCAACGATAAACAAGAGCAAAACATTAAACCATGTGTAAGGGAAAAAAGCCTTTGCTATGCAAATGCAAAAAGGTGAACTACACAGCATATACAGTATATGATATTATATATGACTTCCACTCACTGCAGGGAAAGCGTTTGTCTAAATACTTATTCTCCCGTATAATGAAACGGATAAAAGTTGGTAACTATTAATCAATAATTACTCACATTGTCTAAAAGTCTGAAATCAGCACCGCAGTAAAGGAGAAATTTCATGACATAGGTATTGTTGAAATCACATGCGTAATGTAGAGCAGTCTTCCCAGTTGTCTGGAGGAAGAAACAAACAACACATACGTGCAATATACCACATAACGGTCGGTACACATAACGCAATGGCGAATGCACAATACATACTGGTCGGAAACATCAAGTCATGTTCGGTACATTTATCGAATTGGTAAATGCAGAAGAGATAATGTTCGATATACATCCCATACTAAATTATGCACTTAAAAAATTGATGGTGCACGGGATATAATGACTGGAAAGCATAACATAACAAAGTATGCTTATAACGAAATGAAGAATAGACAATGTATAGTGTATACTTTAAAATCCGTACACATAATGTATCGATAATGCACATTAGATGCTCAACGGTACACATCCCGTAACTAATTATGCACATAACGAAATAGAGAATACATTAAAGTTAGTGCTCAGTATACATTACATAATGACAAGTGTACATATCCGAACGTATATTGCACATAACAAAACGACGTTCACACATCACATTAAGAATAATACTCATTACAAAACAAAGAATTCATAAGAAACAACAATAGGTATACATTTGATGCCTAATTTGGGTATGCTATTAACATTTGAATATAAAGCCAAAGCCCAAATAAAATGAATAAAATTCAAGTATAAAGAATTAAAGGTAACTGAAAATGGCTGCCATTTGCAAAATACAGAAATTTCCGGATGGTCGAATATCCATATATTCTTATATTAAGTTTGGCTATATTTATATCAAATGTTATGCTTTTATCCCCAAGTGAACAATTTTTCTGCTTATCTGCTGCACTTTAATGCCATTATCGTTTGACCATTTTTGCAAATTATTCAAAACTTGTTGCAATTGTTTTTCGATTGTATGCATATTTCTCTTTTCTGTAACAAATACAGAAATCATCTACATGTATAAAACATTCAACTCCATGGTTCACAGTTTGATACTGCTATTAATGTTAACACAAACCGGTGTAACAGGAAGAATACACACATTTTCTGTTTGTCTGGTTCAAAAAAAGTAAGAAAAAGACCGGTGGTGACTTCCAAACTTCATACTTCACATTTCACACTTCACACTTCATACTTCACACTTCATAGATAATATGTTT
>JAUELF010032443.1:0-17356 GCA_031471495.1 Clinocardium nuttallii
ACACATTGATATATATTAGCGTAGGTATAATTGAGATTTTATAAAAAATATCGGACCGATTTCTTTACAAGTTTTGAGATTGAAAACGGTCTGGCGATTCAAAATCCGGTCTGGACCAGCACTTTTACTGGTCTTCCGAAGCCCTGATGTACATATATATAAGTTTATATAAAAAAAATACTATGAATAATATTTGTTATTTTATGACGCATATTAAATTCTGATATTGGTGTACCGATAATGTATATCCGACTCTTCCCAAAATAATAGTTGTCTACTTCAGATACAGGTAGGACAATTCCCCTAGATTGTTATGTTATGTTTTCTATGTTCCTACGAATTCGACATAAGGAGAGTCGACTTTATAGTATTTTTGATATATTTGCCTAGGTATGTTCCAAGTCATCTGATGAAGATTTGTTGTATGTGGGAAAAGAATAAGGTGTATAAAACATAAACATGACATACTTTATCCTTATCTTTGTCAGGCTGTGGAGTTTGTTTCCTCATGTTGTTTCCAGTGTATGCCACACATCTGAGCTGCCACTCACCAATGTCATCATTCCAAGCCACATGCTGCTCTATCATCTCCTGTTTTATAAATAATAATCAGAGCTCGAGTTCAGAGAAGTTTTTCATTTACATGTACTTAAGTTTTCTTCTGCCCTTCCTTTGCAAACAATGTCGTAATTTGTAGTACTTGCAGTATCAATTCAGTGAAATAATTTGGGAAAGTGAAAAATATTAAATATTTCTTTCCTTCACAAGGAAGTTTGCAAAACAATCATTGTTTCAAAAGTACATGTATTGGGTGGTTTGAGATTTTAAACTTATAGATAAATGTTTCCACCACATTATATGCAGTAACAAGAATGTTTGAGATATTCTGACAATAATCAGTTACCATAAATGATAACCATTTGAACAAGAGCGTAATGGATGAACCGTTTGAATGGTGTTTTACACAGCTTTCGACAGTAATTGTTATATCATGGCGTTTTCTAGGTAAATTAAAAGTACTTCTGATATTACATATCCTGATATTGATGCATCAGGAGTTAAAACTATCCTGGCAACCCGGAATGCCAAGAAGGGAAGCCATTACTACACATTCTAAGGTCTTTGGTATGTCTCATCTAGCCCTTTTCCACATAGAGACGCTTTCTGATATCTCTGCTGCAGACGACTTTTGAAAACATGGCGACAAAAGAAGAAATTGCTCAAAACGAGCAATTTCTCCTTTTGTCACCATGTTTTCAACTGTATTCAATTATTGTTCTTTCATTTAAAGGGACTTTCTGTGCTTTTGCCAAGATGTTTTCAAAGTCGTCTGCTGCGGATTTGTTGTTAGTGGGAAAGTCTTAAGGATTGAACCCTGGTATCCCACTCTGAAGGCGGACACTTTAATTATTAAACAATGAAGTAAGTGGATAGATGAATAGACAGGAGGATTAAGAAGTGATCCATAAGTGTCTCTCTACCAAGGCTGGCAACACGTTTATTAACCCTTTCCCTCATATAAACACTTTCTGACGCCTCTGCAGCAGATGGCTTTTGAAAACATGGTGACGAAAGAATAAATTGCACAAAACGTGCAATTTCTCCTTTTGTCACAATGTTTTCCACTTTTAGTCATAGGTTATCCATTAAATTATAGAGATTTTCTATGTTTTGACAAAAACTGTTCAAACTTGTCTGCTGCAGAATTGTTGTATGAGGGTAAGGGTTAAACAGCAGCCGAATCTAAAAACAGTGTAAAGCTAATAATAGTGTTAATATTTTGAAGATGGAAAGAAAATTGTACATATTGAATAATTTAACCCTTTCCCACAAGTAGACGCCTTCTGAGGCCTCTGCAGCAAATATATTTTGAAAATGTTTTCAACTCTATACAATAACTTATATTGATTTATAGACATTTTATATAAAATAAGTTGTCAAAGTCTTCTGATGCAGAATTGTTGTATGTGAGAAAGGAGTCTATTGAGTGCTGTCCTTGTTCAAATATTAGGACAGTGACTTACAACACATATAGAGTAGTGTGTGAGGAAACTATAACAGTGATTTTAATAAATCATCTGCTATCAATGCCATCTGTTAGTAAGAGAATCCAAGGAATTATGCCTGCAACTATAACCAATTCATAAAAACCAAAATAGATTCAGTATTTTAGCTAATCAAACAAGAGGCCCAAACAGCCCACCATGTTTTTAGACAAATCAACATGGGTTGAAGGAATTGAAGTTCCCTAGGAACATCTCTACAAAATTATTTGAAAAACAGCCTGACACTTTCGGAGGAGAAGAAAGTTTAAGTTAACTATAGCCATATAAGGCAAAATACCCCCGCCAGTTTTTTTGGACCAATCAAAATGGCTTGAAGAAGTCTGTTAGAGGGTCTCCCAAGGAACATTTCTACACAATTATTTGAAAATTGGCCAAACACTTTAGAAAAGAAGATATAAGTGATATAAGGCAAAAAGGCCCAGACCCCCTGGTGGCCATGTTCTTCGACCAATCAACTTGGCTTAAAGGAATCTGAAAGAGGGTCACCCAAAGAACATTTCTACAATTTTTTTGAAAATTAGCCAAACACTTTCGTAGGAGAATATTTTTTAAGTTTTCATTTCTATTTTTTTTTGGGGTTGCCATTGAAACCAGAATTGTGTATGGATCAAACAAATTGAAGGAATTTAGGAGAGGATATTAAGAGGATGCCTCCTATGAAGTTTTATCCACATTGGCTAAGTGGTTAGGGAGAAGAAGTTGTTTGAAGCAAAATGTTTATGCACGCACTCATGAATTAGATTAAAGCGTAAAAGACAGACTGACAGGGTCAAAGCTCAACATAAGGGGTTCATGTTCTAAAAGTCTTATTTGATCTCCAAACTCTCTGTTGTAGGTACTTACAACATAAGATTTAAGGGAGTGATAACATTTATGGAATAAATACCAGTGTTCTCTTTTTCTTGACCTTTGACAATAGTTATATTGAGAACGCTACAGCCAAAGCAGAACAAATGTGAATCAATTTACCTTTTCCAGCATGCAACACATGCTAAAATTGGCAAAAGGAACAATTTCTCCTTTTGCAACAAATATTTTCAAAAGTCTGCCTCTGCCAAAATTCGAAACTCATATTCAGGTGGGAAAGGGTTATAATACCTGGTACTCAGGTGGAATGATGTTATTGATTATCATATGCAGGTGGGAAAGGGTTATAATACCTGGTACTCAGGTGGAATGAAGTTATCGATGATCATATTCAGGTGGAAAGGGCTACAATACCTGGTACTCAGGTGGAATGATGTTATCGATGATCATATTCAGGTGGAAAGGATTACAATACCTGGTACTCAGGTGGAATGAAGTTATCGATAATCATCATCTGAAGTTTTAGCTCTCTGGAAAGTTGGCGGACATTTTCTAGTAAACCTTCCATTTCTCTCTGATGTTCCTGCTGTAAGTCAGCAATCTACAACAAAATAATTGTTTTAAGGGAAATATATCACCAAGTAGTGGTATTTACCAACCATTCTAAATATTTTTCTCTTTTCTTATTCTAAATTTACATAGTATCTCAATTTCTGAATGGCTATACCACACGATTTAGCCAATCAGGAATTGAGCAACTTTGAAATTAAGAATATTCTTCTAATTTATAATTAAGATGCATTTCGAATCTTTGGTGAATACAGAACCATGGAGTAATTAGAAATGTCACTAGATTAAGTTGTATGGTGTTTTTATGCTGTCCTTCTTTCAACAATATTTCAGTTATGTAACTGCATTTTCTTGGTAAATTATCAGTTATACATGTACATTTATGGTCGTTATTTATACTAATACCTATGCATCAGTCGTATCCCTGCAATCTTCAGTGCCCTTGGGGGAAGCCATTACCACCATTTTAAAGACTTTTGACCCATTCAAACATATATACACTTTCTGATGCCTCTGCAGCAGACATGTTTTGAAAACATGCAAACAAAAGGAGAAATTGCTCAGAAAGAGCACTTTCTCCTGTTGCTATAATGTTTTCAAACTTTTCAGTAATTATCTCTACATTATTATTGATTTTCTGTGTTCTTGCCTAGATAATTTCAAAGTGCTGCAGATTTGTTGTATGTAGGAAAGGTTAAAGCATTGTCTTCTTTATCCTTTTCCACATAAAGCAAATCTGCATCAAAGGACTGTTTAATCTGGAAACTCTCTATAAATGACAGTTTAATTCATGGATTTGAAAAATTGTGGCAAAGGGAGAAATTGCTCATTTTGAGCAATTTCTACTTTTGTCATAATGTTTTGAAAAAAGCGTCTGCTGCAGAGGTGACTGAAAGCGCCTATATGTGGTTAATTAATTCTTCAAGTTCAGCTGTTGGGAAAGGGTTAAAGCCTGTTATGATGTATATGCTTTTACCTCAGACTTCGCTTGCATTAGCATAGTCCACACTTTCTTCAGCTTTTTTGTTTTCCCAGTGATTTCTTCTTGTAAACTTTCGTATTTTTCTTCTATGTCAAGCCTTTCTTGCTGTAAAATATAACACAAGCTGTAAGGCAGAGATCTCAAAAAAGAGGAGTTAACAGGTCTTTATATGACATGTTAAAGACAGTGGTGCAGTGGTATAGCGTCGGCCTCTCATACCAAAGGTGCTGGGTTCAAATCCAGTGATGAGCGAGTTCTGCCTTTGGAATTTTTCCACACAGAAAGCAGACATAGAGCAACATTAATATAAGCCTAAAGCTTGTTTCGCAATCGATGTAAAAAAAAAGAAGTTTAAACTAAATGCAAAAACTAATGTGTGGAGCCCCAGTAGCTCAGTTTGAAGTGAAACAGGCTGTCAATCCAGAGGTTGTGAGATCTAACCCCTACTTTGCTAATAATGAGTAGGTGAACTTGCTGTTGTGATTATTTTTTAGGAGCGGTGTTGAACCAGAACATTTTTGGCACTGTGATTTAACATTTAAAACACAGTAAAGACGATCTTATTCTTAAATAGCTTAAGTACTAAATACTGTATATGATTTTTCACAGGTATGCATATTGTAATGTACATTTGATTAATAGGGATGCAACTTAAAAGTAATTAAATGTATATTGTATATTGTGTATTTTGGGCCAGAGGCCTTTATTACGTTGAATAAATATCTTGAATCTTGAAAATCTACAAATCTACTAATGGAAAGCCACTACTTCTATTTTTAAGGTCTTTGGCATGAAACAAAATACGGACAGACACAAGAGACATGATCCCAAAGGGAAGCCATGCCCGTATAGATAACACAAACATTTTGTTTAACCCTTTCCCATTTACGGACCCTTTTGACACAATACATGTAGCTGCAGACGACTTTTGAAAAAATTGTGGCCAAAGGTGAAATGGTTCATGATGAGAAATTTCTCCTTTGGCCACAATGTTTTCATCTTTATTTAACAATAAAGCTTTCATGGAAATATCGGGTTTTTGTATCTTTGTTTTCAAAATCTCTAATGCATTGTTGTATGTGGGAAATGGTTAATTTCAGACCCACCTCCTTCTCTTTCAAGGCCTTTCGAAGCTGTTCCTCACGTTCTTTCCGCTCTTCTAACTCTTTGGCACTTTCCTCTAATAATTTTTCTTGTTCTTCAGCTTTCTCTAAAAGATTTTCTCCACCCACAATAATCTTTTTTTCAATGGCTGCAAGTTTAATAGCTAGAGCATCCTGCTCTTCCCTTTTGAAGAATAAATAAATAAAATGTGCTTATAATTTAACTATTTTCCGGATACAGGCTTCAACATTATGAGCAATATCTCCTTTAGTCATAATGTTTTCAAATATATTTCCCTGATATAGAAGAAATGTGTTAATGAAAAAGCTTGTTAGATAATTGTACCATGTGCAATAGGATAGGATTCTGAGAAAATAAAATGTGTCCAGTACAAAGGAGTCTCATATTTCAGAAATAATGTTTTTTTCAGAAGGGGCAACGCTTTAGCTTTTTTTAAATCATGTCTTTCTCCTTCGAAACAAAATTATATAAAAAACATGATGTTTTGTTAATATTTTAGTGTGATACTGTATTTAGCCATCACCTCAAAAAGTTATCAACAATGAAAAGAGCAGAAAGCATGAGTATAATATGTGAATTATAAATCTTTTTGGTGATAAGTAAAAACATTTTCACACAGAAAAACAACAAAATGTTCTATTGTTTTAATGCCAAACTGAAAAAATATGACCTCTCTACAATTTCAATATGACTTTGTTCAAAACATACTTAGTCTTATTAACATGCAGTCAAACGTTGAGGCATCTGCCAACAACTTTTAAAACATTGTGACTAAAGGAGAAACTGTTCAGTGAGTAAATTTCTCTTTTTTCCCCAATATTTTCATATCTGCTCTATAGCTTTACCTTCTTTTAAAGCGATTTCCCCTATAATTGCATATAAGTCACTGCTGCAGATTTGTTGCATGTGGAAAAGGGTTAAAAAACTTACTGATATTTCTTCAATTCTGCTTCTTTCTTTTCCAAGTCTTCCTTAACTTTGTTCCTCTCTTCCTCCTCCATATCCTTCATGTCTTCCAGTTTACGACGATCCGCAGCTATCTTGGCTTGGATCTCAGCCATTTTCTCCTTAGACAAATTGCGACCTACAACAATCATAAGCTTTATATTTTAATAACAATTTCCAAAGAACTTCGGTTTTAGTGTGGCAGATTAAAATTGGATTATTCAAAGGAAGATGAATATCATTTTATGTTATGTTACACACTTTGAAATAGAATGACAGGTACCTTTAAAGGTAAGAACTCCTGGCTTTCTTTTAATATGTTTAAGTCTCTCGTACTAAGTAGTTTAACTCAAACATTATTAAAATGTATCCAAATATATCAAAGTTGCAATGAAATTAAAAAGTTCTACACTACAAATTTAACTGTTTCTTAATATGTGTTTGATACAATGTATAATTTTCCACTGCTTTCATATTATTTGCATATGCTTATATTTTGTTTGAAGCCATGATCACGCATATGATTGCCATAGGTGTTTGTAAGCTAATTAAGCAAATAAGATATAAGGATAGGATTGACACTTTCTTACACCTCTGTTGCAGAGGACTTTTAAAAACATTGTACCAGAAGGAGAAATTGCTTATAATGACTAATTTCTCCATTTTGCCACAATATTTTATTATATTAATTATACATCCATTTAAAGAGATTGTTACATATTTTTTACATTCAGCTTTTACCCTGCCTTTCTTACACTGAGACTATTCGATAAAATTGTGGCAAAAGAAGAAATTGCTCATGATGAGCAATTTTTCCTTTTGTCAAAATGTTTTCAACTGTTTTCAGTAAAAAATATTTCTATTTATAGAGATTTTTCATATTTTTTCACAGATATTTTCAACTGCTGAAGATTTGTATTATGTGGGAAATGGATGGATCTTGGAATTAGTATTTCAGATTGTCATGTTGTTTTAATATGATTAACAAGATATGGGAAAGTTATTCTAAAATTCTTATTTTACATTCAAACCTATTTTGAGTACCCACAACATAGGATTTGGTTATTTGTTATATATTGCAGAAAAAATGCCAGTTTACTATCCATATCTAGTCCTCTGCTAATGCCCTGCTTGGCTTTTCACATGTAGAAGTTTTATCTAAAGGTTCATCTAGAACTATATAAATACTTGTAGGCATACAGTGAAGGCTAATGATGAGTCTATTTGTATGCACAGACTCACCCGAATCTTCACTAAAAAATGATGCAGTAAGGCCTAAAATCGCCTGGGACAGGACTCAAATCAATGAAAAACAATCCCCATTTATCATCAATGTTCAGAATCTGTGATTACTGGTACATACCGGTAAGTGCTCTCAAGGGGCAGATCAGTGTGTTGAATCCATATTCACATTAATCTACATGTTATATAACCCTTTCAAACACGTGCTGACACATTTTGATGCATGACGCTGCAGATGACTATTGATAACATTGAGCAATAATTCCTTTGGCCACAATGTTTTAAAAAATGTCCATGTTTTTGTCTTGATTGAGTATCAGATGCATTTTGAAGCATGGTGACAGCCATAGATGACTTTTGAAAGGATTAATGTGGAAAATTAATTATGATGTTGCTAATATTGAACAATTTCTCCTTTTGTCACAAAACTTTATCAATACTTATTATAAAATTTCATTAATTTTTTTTTATTGTTGCTTGTAGATGATATTAATGTCAACTGCTGTAGTTTTGTTTTAGTGGGAAAAGATTTTTCTTATTCACATACAGTAGATACTTGAAAAACGTGAAAATAAAGTTTATTTATTGAATAGAGTTAAAAATGATGTGACAAAAAGAGAAATTGCCTTTTACCACAATGTTTTTAAAAGCCATCTATTACAGATTCCTCCAACTGCATCTGCATGTTTGAAAGGGCAAATTACTTCGGGAGAAACAGTTTCAACCTTTTATTAATTGATGGTAAAAGATGGGTAACTCTTGGGTTTCTTTTGTAGAGAAATGAATGAGTTACACAACCTCTATTTCAGGAATATATTTCTTAACCTGTATAGAATACTAAACCAGTTTGTGTTATCCCTTTTCCCTCATATAGACGCTTTTTGACGCCTCTGCAACAGATGGCTTTTTTCAAAACAAGCAATTTCTCCTTTTGCAACAATGTTTTCCACTTTTAGTTATCCACTTTTAGGTTATCCATTCAAGTATAGAAATTTTCTACTTTTTGATAATATGTTCTGAGTCATCTGCTGCAGAATTGTCGTATGAGGGAAAGTGTTAACCTCACTGAAAGAGAAGGAATTAGGCTGGAGTACCATTTTCCTTATACAGAGGACTTTTGTTGCCTTAAATCCTTTCCCACGTACGACAATTCAGCAGCAGCCCACTTTGAAAACATGAGCAATTTCTCCTTTTGCCATCTGCTGCAGTTGCATCCAAATGGGTCTACTATATATAAATAGTTTGGAGAGGGTTATGACTTGTTTAACCCTTTCCCTCATACGACAATTCTGCAGCAAAATGACTGAACATATTTTGTCAAAAAATGGGAATTCTCAATAATTAAATGGATAACCTATAACTAAAAATGGAAAACATTGTGGCAAAAGGAGAAATTGCACGTCGGAAAGCGTCTTTATGAGGGACAGGGTTAAACCAATGTTGAAATAAATATACCTGTTGGAAATACTGGTTTCAACTCATCTTCAATAATTTATTAATACCTACCTATAATGGGATTTGTCAAATTCTTTACCACATGTTTTCAAAGTTGTCTGCTACAGATTTTCTGTATGTGGGAAAGGTTTAACCTTCGTTTTATCTATAAATACTATTAATACAATTTCAATTTAGGTGAAACAATTATCGTTATACTTCCCTAGTCGATTAGGAACGTACAAGTATTTTGGAGATTGGCTATATTCTAGCTTTATATAAAATTGAAAGCTTTTTAAAGACATGTTCCTCATTGTGTACAATTTCTCCTTTTATAAAGTTTGTATGGCCTTCTTTAACGAGAGGGTTAAAATAGATAGGGACTGATCATTTAACATGTTCTCATTTTGTCTGGAGTTTCAGTGTAATTATATATTGTAGGATTCAGTTTGACGTCAACGTCGGGACTTGGTATAATTAGATTTATTATGTGATTTCATCAAAAATAATTAATTTAATCATTTCTCTCATACAGAAGATCGTTGATGCCAACCTTGCAGCCGTTTTGAAAGTTTTTAAAAAACATTATGTAAGAAGGAGAAATTGCTCAAAACATTGAGCAGCCCCCACAGTATAGAGCCTGCTGGTCAGACAGTGTGGAGCTCTGGCCTGTCTGTCTCTATAATTATTGGTAAACACATTCAAGCTTAACGCTTTCCCTCATATAGACGCTTTCTGACGCCTCTGCAGCAGACAGCTTTGTGAAAATACATCGACAAAAGAAGAAATTGCTCAAATTTTTTTTCACGATGTTTTCCACTTTTAGTCATAGCTAGGTTATCCATTTAATTATAGAGATTTTCTATTTTTTGACAAAATATGTTCGAAAAAAATCAGTTTATTGTGTGAAAATGAGAAATTTCTTATTTTAAGCACTCTATCCTTTTTACTACTCACAAACAGCGGCATTGACAATCATTTGTACAAGGGAAAATGGTGACCTTATTAATGGTAGCGATATTGTTGTTTACGTTGTCCTGTGACAATTCGATATGTCATACGTTCACCAATCCAATTTCACATAGATCTATTTTTTACCCTTTCCCACAAACAGACGCTTTCTGAAACCTCTGCAGCAGACGACTTTTGAAAACACTGGCAAAAGAAGAAAATGCTCATGATGAGCAATTGCCCATTTTGCCAACGTTTTCGATTTTATTTGAGTATTCAACTCTTATATATTATATTTCTCATTTCACGCTTTTGTCAAGATGTTTTCAAAGTCGTCTGCTGCAGATTTGTTGTATGTGGGAAACGGTTTGAGACTGAAAGATATAGCTGTTAAAAGCATTTGCAGCAGAAGACTTTAAAAAAATAATTGCGAGGAATTTCTCCTTTTGCCACATTGTTTCAGTCATCTCTTTTAATTCAATGATTCTGCTTTCATTTACAAAATATTCCATAATTTTGCCTGTTTATGTCATTTGCTGTAGATTTGTTGTACATAGGAAATGGTTATAACATATTATCACATAACGCCCTGTCTGGGAGTGTCAAAACACCATTACACAAATATCATATGACACTGCTATTTTGGTTCCCAGTCTCACACTCAAGTCTTTGTTACAACGTGGAAACCAACCCATGAAAATGATGTCACGTCAGCGGTTTGACGTCATAACCGATACATTTCATGTAGAAATATGGTTAAAGTTATGTACATTTATTCAAAATACTCATAAATAACTTTTGTGATAAATATAATATCTCATTATACCCCCAAAAAACAAAGTTTTGTGTCTGTCGGTCGGAAGCAATATTGAAGCCATATATTTTGTCCGGCCTATTTCTTACAAACCACTGGGTGGAATTCAATAAAGATTTTACATTAAGCTTCTATACCACGAGGAGATGTGCATATCTTAAAGGTCTTACAAGTGCATGTTATTTGACAGAGTTATGGCCCTTTTACTTATTAAGTTATGGTGTAGGTCAAGGTGCTGTTTTATCACCTTCAGTGATAGTTCTTGTTCATGTTTATTTTTAACTCGTTGACTAAACTGTTTTCAAAAAGCGGTCTGCTGCAGAGGCGTCAGAAAGCGTCTATATGAGGGAAAGGGTTAATTAAAAAGATAATATAAATTGGCAATAAATTTATTCAACTTTTTCCTAATTACGACAAATCTGGCAAATCAGCAGCAGACGACTTTCAAAACATTTAGGCAAGTATATTTATTGAATAGAGTTGAAAACATTGTGGCATTATGAGCTATTTCTCCTTTTGCCGCAATGTTTTCAAAAGTAGTCTGCTGCAGAGGCGTCAATATATATAAGCATCTTTATGAAGGATATGGTTAACAGACTTATGAAATATCAGTTTTTGAATGACAAGGCAAATTTTGATCCTAAAGCCCATGGGAGTTTCCTAGGATTATAAATTATTCAGGCCTGTAAAAAGCTTTCACACTTGATATTTTGTCACAATTCCACGTTTTGATGACTCCAAAGCAAACAAATGTAACAACATTTTGTAACAAGTGGTAGGTACAGCATATTTGTAATCAGTTAAAGTATTTAATAATGAATTCATGAAATGTCCATCTTTAATCCTTTTCTACTTGCAGATGTATTTTTACACTTCTGCAGCAGACACCTTTTGAACACAATGTCATTACAGCAATTGGGAAACAATTTCATTTTTTGCCACAATCTTTCAACAATATAGACTATTTAATAATGATACATTTGTATATATTGTTGGATTTTTCATATTTGTGTTTAATTGTATTTAAAGTCATCTGCTGCAGATATGTTGTATGCGGAAAGGGATAAATGAAATAAATATTAATCTCTGTCAAGAATTCATTTTTTGCTGAATCTTTGATCAATTTAATATTTACTTATTCTTAACCCTTTCCCAAATAAATTATTATGACAAATCATTAAGAACAATTTCACTCTTGCCGCAATTTTTTCAAAAGTTGTCTGCTGAAGAGGTGTCAGAAAGCGTATGTATATGGGGGAAATATTAATAAGAGACATGTTGAAAGTGGTTGAAAATACTTCAAAATTTTTGAGGTAATACTTAATTGTGGGAAAAACTTAACTGTTATTTGCACCTTTTGCAATGATATTGAAGTGTTCTTCTTGCATCAAGACAACAGAAAAAACACTTGCATCAGCTGACTTGGGGAGTTGATTAAGACTTGTCCTTATTAGTCCCCTATCTGTCAAAGACCGGTTTGGGTACTATAGGTTTGGTCGATTCCATCTGTCTGTCATTCCCATCTAACCTAGTCCGGCCCACATCTTAGCCATGCATCAAAGGATTTGAAAGAAACTTGGCACATTATTATGTTCACCATGATGAGGCGGCGTGTCATGCTCAAGACTCAGGCCTGTACCTCAAATGTCAAGGTCACACTTGGAGGTCAAAGGTCAAAATGAGTATGTTTGATAGGATTTTCTTGTTTGGCCGGCATCTCCACAATACATCATAGGATTTTCAAGAAACTTGGCACACCATGACGAGACAGCATGTCATGCTGGAGATCCAGGCCTGGGTACCTCAAATGTCAAAGTTTAAAATGAGTCCTATGTGATAGAACTACCTTGTCTGGCTCACATCTCAACCATGCATCATAGGATTCCTAAGTTACTAGGCACTCATGTTCATCATGATGAGGCGGCATGTTGCAAACAAGACCTCGGCCTGTACCTCAAAGCTCAAGGTCACAATTGAGGTCAAAGGTCAAAATGAGTAATGTTTGATGGGACTGTACCTTGTCCTACTCACATCTCAACCATGCATCATAGGATGCCAAAGTTTCTGGGCTTACATGTTCACAATGATGAGGTGGCATGTGGCACACAAGACACAGGCCTGTACCTCAAAGGTCAAGGTCACATTTACAGGTCAAAGGTCGAAATGAGAAATGTTTGATAGGACTGCATCAACAATTTATTCAGTGCATTGCTGTTTTTGTCCAAAAAAAGGACATACAATAGACAATGTACTGTCCATGTCCGGTAGGGGACTTTTGTATTGCTTGCAATATGACATTAACTTGTTTGGATTAACCCTTTCCCACATACAACAAACAGTACAAGACTTTGAAAACATCATGGCATTGATCCAATGCAACAAAATCCTGCAGTGCTCCTGTAACTGGCTGTACTTATCTTGTACATTTTTCATATTGGAATATAGAAGAAGAGGATATATAAAATTCGCGGTGATTTATTGGGATCACTCTCTGTCTCTCATTTACTTAAGCTTCAAATAACACCTCCTCCTAAACCACTGGACAAATTTCAGCCTGAACTCTGAAGTTATGTTTCTTTGGTGGCCCATTTTCAAATTTATTCGTATATTTTGATTCTGTGTAAAATATGGAAAATATCTGATAGTACAATTATTTAATAAAGTCGAAAACATTTCCAATTTTTAAGCTCGAGTTGAGTTATTGTGATCGTCCTTACACCGTACTTCCTGCGTCATCATCTTCTCCTTTCTAATCAGTGAGACAATTGGGATGAAACTTCACAGAAAGCATACTCTCAATGTCCTGACCAATATTCCTTCAATTTTGTTTGATCCATTCAAAAATTTGGTTTCAATGGCAACCAAAAGAAGAAAAAAAAGAGAAAAAATTCGCCCGCCAAACCATTGGGCTGATTTACAAAATTATTTTATAGAAATATTCCTTGGGACACCCTTTAGCAGATTCATTAAAGCCATGTTGATTTATCGAAAAAACATGGTCACTAGGGGGTGGGGCGAGGCTGTCTTGAGTGTCTTCGTTGCCTTATATATGGCTTAAGTGAAAACTTTAAAATCGTCTCTCTGTAAGAACTGCCCGCTTTCCAAATCAATTCATTAAAATGATCCTTGGGTGACCCCTTTTAACTGAAGCCATGTTGATCGATTGATAAATGTGGTCGCCAGGGGTTAGGTTGTTTTGCCTTATTAAACATGGTTTTATCACATAAAGCCCTCTCTGGGAGTGTCATAATCACATTAGATAAATATCATATGACTACTAGTTTGGTTTCTAGTAGTACACTCAAGTCTTTGTTACGAGGAAACCAAATAACATCACATCAGTGGTTTGACATTATAACGTTAGTCACTTTGGCACCAAAACCGGAAAATTGCATGAATATTTTATTCAAATACGCCTCATAAATTACTTTATGTGATAAAAAGAAAAAGCTAAATATGAGGCTCGCCAAGGCTTGCAGCATATCATCTTAGTAAACTTAGTTTATAAACAGTGATAATAAATAAGCACTCAAGAAATATCCTATATATTGAAAACTTTAGAAATCTTTCTTCCCTGCAAGTACCTGACCAATTTCCAAATAATTTGTAGAAATGTTCCCTTGGTAACCCTCTACATGATTTTTCAAGGTATGTTGGTTGGTAAAATTAAATGATATTGTGGTAGACATGGTAAATTGCATTGCATATAATTCAGGTGAGAGATCAAGGGCCATCATGGCCCTTTTGTTTACACAATGTTTTCAAAATTTGTCTGGTGTAGATGTGTTTAAATGCAGCTGCAAGTGTTATTTGAAGAGGAGGAACGGATACATTCAGTAGGAGTTACAATTATCCTATGTAATTTCCTCATTTGTCTGCAACAGTGTGATGTAAATGCAACAAAAGTTAAAAATGGATATTTGCTGAAAACTTTTGATACCCTCGTTAAATATTGAAGATGTCACAAGACATTAACCCTGTTCAACCTGTAGACGCATTTTGATGCATCGATCTGCAGCAGACAACTTTTGACTTGCTCAAAGCTAGAATATTCTCCTTTTGCCACAGTGTTTTCAACTATTTTTTTCAGTAATTATATACCTTTATTTATAGGAATTTGTATGTGTTTCTGCTTGGACATTTACAAAGTCGTCTGCTGCAGATTGGTTGTTTGTGGGAAAGCGTTATACCATTATTATTTACCCTTACCCTTTTAGCAGATTATGGTTTATGAAAACATTGTAAGAAGAAAAGGAGTATTGGCTCCTTCTCTCATGCTGTTTTCAACTCCATCTTCAAATTATACTAACATATACAGTAAAGATTTTCATTGCTTTTCCACAAATGAGTTTGAAGCAGAGGACCCAAGTTCTTGTGGGCTAATTTAAGTTTGTGACTATTTAACAAGAAAATGACTTCCCTTTCCCTTTTACTGTATAGATAGAAAGCTAAAAGACAACCCTCAATGGTGAGTCAATGCAGAGTGTAGGTTTGTTCAAGCTGACCTTTGTTGTACGTTACAACATTAAGGTGCATTTTCTCACAGCCAGTCTCATATATATTGTACAACCTTTTAGCTTCAAGGTGCCATATCTAGTCCTTCAAACTTAGAATTTTGACTGTTTTTGTGTGGGTATAGGAGACAGTGTTTTCTAGGCCTGTCACATCAGTGACCTAATGTACTGTGATACTCTTACATAACAGACATAGTGTAACAGAATACAAATGGATCTAACAAATTTTGTATATATAAGTTCTGAAAGTAGACAAGTGACACATTTTGTACTTATACATTCTGCTAGTAGAAAAGTGACACATTTTATACTTAAAAGTTTTGCTAGTAGAAAAGTGTTGATGATGAGAATTGTATGGAGTATTATATTCTAATAATAATGATGGAAAGAGGTGTGGATGTTGAAGTGTTTGATGGGAACCGTCTGTTGAAGTGTTTGTCACAGTAAACTGTTGTCATGATGGGAACCGTCTTTGCTCAGAACAGGATACATCCTCATGTTCTTGTAACATTTTTTTTTTAAAACCCTTTCCCACATTCAAAAATAATCTGCTGCAGACAAATTAAAAAACCCGTCAGAAATATTGAAATATTGCTTGACAACGAAGAATGTATGTTTTACAAAATTTGAAAATGTTGTGGGAAATGGAGAAGTACTCTCATTATGAGTAGTTTCCCTTTTTGCCGCAATGTTTTGAAAACTCATCTGCTGCAGATGCATACAAATATGTCTACAGTCTATATGTGGGAAACGGTTAATGATTCTGGAAAATTGGTTGACCTGTGTCATTATTGTAGAAAATGCAGTAACACAGCTTTATATATGTTTTTCAGCTATAGTTATTTTTTCCCTAGGTTCATGTTACAGTAGTTTGAACCATATTGATAAAAAAATAAATCTCTTATGAATAATATTTAGTTATTATTTCGATAAACAAATGGCTTAAATTATTTGCTTGTTTTGAATTAAGCTCTCATAAGTTAGTAATTGAATCTTGTTGTTTTAATGGTATTCCAAGAGAAAAGAGGCATTGTAAAGTTTGCTCTTCCAACCTAATCAAAATTGAATATCATTTTCTTTTATGTTGTCCAAAATATTCAGTTATCAGACAAAATCATATTGGAAATCATGCAATGGCCAAATATTATTACTGTCAAGTTCAAAACAGAAAGTATTAATAAATCTATGTAGATATATTTCAGAATGTTATTTTATTCGCCATGACGTATGTAATACAGCTTGTTGCTGCTCCCTAACCTATTCTTATTGTGTACCTTTTTCATTTGATATACCAAATATTATTAATCTGACATATTGTATAGTTATATATGTATTTTCTTTTGTCCAAGCCATATTCTTCTACTTTGTAAATGGCCATAGTCAAATTTTGTCGATGTTTGACAATCAAGGATTGAATTGAATTGATAAACACTAATAGGAACCAAATTACAAATTGATTAATTATGTTGTTTTGTCTATTTACAGCCTTATAGCTCCGACATTGATGACAGAGAAGAATATGTAAGTTATCCCTTTTGTAAATTATCCAACATGCTGATGCTATCTGACACCTGCAGCAACTTTTTCTCGAAAACATTGCAACAAAAAGATAAATGAACAATTTATCTGTACGCCACAATGCTTTCAACTTTTAGCTCACCTATGCACGAAGTGCATTTGTGCAAGGTGAGCTATTGGGATCTCATTTTGTCCGGCGTCCATCTGGCGTGCATCATGCGTCGTCCATCGTCGACATTTACCTTGTTAACACTCTACAGACTACATTTTGCATCCAATCACCATGACAGTTTGTCAGAACATGCATCTCCATCAAATCTTGGACAAGTTCGAAACTGGGTCATGTGGGGTAAAAAACTAGGTCACTAGGTCAAATTTAAGGAAAATC
>JAUELF010032553.1:0-17355 GCA_031471495.1 Clinocardium nuttallii
CACAAATAAAACATGTGTAAAGACAAAAGAACATCAATGATAATATTCACAACAATGAGAATGCACAAATAAAACATGTGTAAAGACAAAAGAACATCAATGATAATATTCACAACAATGAGAATGCACAAATAAAACATCCAAAAACATCAAAAGTAATACCTCTTTTCACATTTTTTATGTATACCGTTTCATAAACGAGTAGACATTTTTTCTTTAATTTAGCTTTCAAAAGTAAATCAGTAACATCTATCGAACAGTTTATTTAACGTATGTTTCTTAGTTTTATCTCGACAATTAACCACACACCTATTTCTCAAGGTAACTGAAATACTGATGAAAACGGCGTAAACACAAATCAAACAAACTGTTGCATATTTAGTTTATTAGCACACTTGTTAACAACAAAGACAATGCATTCATTGACCAACTAA
Source organism: Clinocardium nuttallii (assembly GCA_031471495.1). Taxonomy (NCBI): domain Eukaryota; kingdom Metazoa; phylum Mollusca; class Bivalvia; order Cardiida; family Cardiidae; genus Clinocardium; species Clinocardium nuttallii. Next base: position 435 of record JAUELF010032553.1, read on the forward strand.
GAGAGTTGTTCAAGCATAGCGCGAACATATTGATAAAGTTCTTTCTGAAATGTATTTACTTTGCATATAAAGTATATTAGCCTATATCAGATTTATATGCAACATTTGGCGACATGTTCCTTTTAAATCCAGCAAACAAATTTAAATAATTAACCTAGAATTAATAAAACAACATACAGGATGGTGTTTGGAAAGAAACATGTATACAAGTCAATGACGTTCAAAACTGAGCTAATTTACTTGGAAGTAAGTCTACAGTTTATATTTAAGTCTAAATGATACTTGATTTTTGATCAGATCGACTCACATCTATAACAACATTACGTAACGCAACAGACCAGAGACAGAGCAAATGGACATTTGTAGTATTTTTATAGCCTATTGAAGAACTATAACGTGTCCGTTTCCATTAGGTCTACGGAGTTTTACGACAAATAAAATCGTGTACTCTTTTCTCTTTGAAATGTAGCATGCAAAAAGGAGTTATACACGTGGAATAACATATTGAATAATCAGAAGTTTCCTTAAATTGCCCGTTAAAATAACTCTTCTTTTTGACACTATTGTGAAAAAATGAATTATTAATGCAGTATTCCCCCGTCTTTTTTCAATCTTATTTTAATTTAATATCTTAAAACATGTTTCGATTATACAACAAACATCCCTTATTTGTAAGTCAATAATAATGTTCAGGTCTCTAAATAAGGTGAGTTTTGCATTCTCTGAAATCCTTATTGGATCCTCTAATCCCACATCACAGGGTTTGGTTGGATAATAAAAGAGGCACAGAACTGTTTACTTCTCCTTATCTGGAACTAAACATGTTAAAAAAGGTCCCAGAACAGAACGTCGAGTACAGATGGTTCGCTTCAACCAGAGCAGTGCTCCAGATTAACCAATGTTAGCAGATTCATAACAAGTGTAGACAACGACCATAATGCGAATAATCTGCGCGGGTGCGGTGTGTTTGTTTTTCTAGAGCAATATTTTAAATTGCCTCTAACATAAGATCTTGAAATAAACATGGTTTTTAAAACACAGACATTCACTTCTTATTATACATGTATAGTCGCAACATTACATTACATGTATGATCATGGGATGAATCATTTAAATTGAATCCAATCACTCCCATCGACACTAAAAGCAATTTGCGCGATCTTACATTATCATGTCGTCTTAGGATTGCTTTCAGGAGTCCATCGCTTTTGGACAAAAAATGAATAAAAACATGACTGAAAAGTAAAACGTAATCACTGCTCTTTGATGAATACCAATACTCATCTATCGGTGCCCTGGTATACATACTTTTGAGCATGTAGATCATTTACAAAACATTATTGATTTGAGACGCGTCTATCGAAATGGAGTCTTACGGCGTCACCGTATCGGGATCACTGCAATATGGTAGGTAGGGGCGTATTTCGGCATAATCAATGTGTAGGCTGTCTCGTGAGAAAATCAACATTGTGGACTCGTAAAGTATCGACCCGGATCAGCCTAAGCATGCCACACAGGCCGAACAGCACAGGCTGATCTGGTCGATACATTATGTAGATGTATATCGCCACAGCTGCATGTTAGGGCATTTTGAGAATAAATGTGTAGGCACGGGCCAACATGCCTAAAGGGAGCTACTCCCTTGGTACTAGGGATACACGTGTGGGTTCTTATCATATGATACATTTAGTGCTACCTTACATGTAGACGGACATAGACGGGTCGATTTGCTTTATTCTGGTATAATTAGCAATACTATTGATAAGCCTATCCTAACACCACTGTAACAGTCGTATTACTATCCACGCAACCCCGAGCGCCAGGACAGAAACCAGTACTTAGTATGACCCGACTAGGGTTATAATTCTGATATCCCGCTTATAAGGTGGAAGCTCTTAACACTACTTAACAGGGAAGGGCGTTAGTGAAACTATATGTCTGCAATGATCATATGCGTTGTAAAAGGGACGCAGACGGAACGAGGCTCTGATTCGACTGACACGACTTATTTAAATGTAGTATCTCGTTCCTACAATACGTCATTTTAAATGTGGTAGACAATTCCCGTATTCCCAAATGATTATACCAAAATGAGGGTTTACTCAAGCAGTCTAACAGAAAGCACTGTCAATGAAAGAACTCTTAAATTCATGTGGTCATATCGTTTACATCCGCAATTGTAGATTTTACTTTTGACTAAAGGTTATAAGTAATATAATCACATAATGAAGTTACTATTACTGCCTGGTCGACCGTTTGATTACTGACCAAAAAACCCCACTTAAAACTGCCTGGTCGACCGTTTGATTACTGACCAAAAAACCTCACTTGAAACTGCCTGGTCGACCGTTTGATTACTGACTAAAAAAACCCACTTGAAAATGCCTGGTCGACCGTTTGATTACTAACGCCAACGCTATTTGGTTGATATGATATAATACAAATTATAGTATGACGTCACTTATAATTTCCGTGTCTAAGCCTGACATATTGCAGGATTTGCCACGATCGGTAAAGTTAGAATTCTTATAATTGTTCAAGGTACCTTTAATTGGCGTTTATAATAGATCTTTGTTCCTTAAAAAGACCCGGGTTCTATTTTATAAAAAGGTTGAAACTACATAACATAAACTTGTTCTAAATGACATGAAGGTTATCATCTCATTGTCTTATCATTTGTAGAATTACTTCTATTTGATTATATTTTTAAAACAACCCCATCTTGTTGCTGAGCTTGATTATAGTTGACACAAAGGTTTAAAGTCCCATCTCTTGACGTCTGAAACAGAAAGTTGATTTAGTTTACAAACACAAGTACTTAATCCAATTCAGTCGACATTTCTAACAAAACTCACTTCTAGTTAATAAATCAGTTTAAAATCTCGTTCATCTAAAATATTACATATGTTTACGTTAAACGTGGCTTAATTTCCATACAACTGGTTGCTTTTATGTACTTTGTTTTTAAAAAAGTTAAAAGTCACTGATTGATTACAGAGTTGTCACACGTGAAAGTTCCCGGTTCGTTTCCAGTGATGGGCTGGTTCTGTCTTTGCTATTTTTTCTGCGGCGCGAGTACTGGGTCAGTCGTCAGGAGAGAAGACATTTAGTGTGAAAGCTCGTGAAAACTTGAAGTTGCCAAAAGATGGACAGCTTGGAAGTAGCCAAGGACACACATAGTCTGTATGAACATATTATATTTACTTTCTTTAACGATCATACCTTGCCCTATAAGTTTTTACTGAATTATTCATAATTTAAAATATCAAAATGTAAAAGAAAAGGCAAACTAGACTAAAGAATCATTGTAAATATAACATATTTTTACAATTGAAGGCAATTCTGTTCTTTCCCAATGTTGTTCCCAAATGAAAGCCAAGTATTTTTACTGTCGTTTTTATCGATTCGGTCCGGGAGACAGTTAAAACCTTGCATTAAAATAACTTTTTGTAAAGTGCTACTGTGGGATTTATCAATGATTCATCGAAACAGTATCGCATCAATCATATAAACTCGTCTCACCAAAATATAGTGTACAATTCCTGGTTCTTACCTTGTTCTAAACGTCTCCTTGGTATAGTGTAGCTCTTAAGGGCGGGTGACTATGATTCAATCCCCGGTCAGGTCAATTAAAAAAATTAACAACAGCGCCAATATGACCCTTAATCGATCACCTGGGGGATGGTATAGAGTAAATGTGTAACGGCTAATATATGGATTTGTTTTGATCAAGGACGGGAATGAAACTGCAAAGAGTGCAAACTGTAAATGTAACATCTCATCAGTAAAGGACCTATGTGAAAAGGTATTACCTTTTTTAATAATTTGAAAGAGGACCAACACCGATACATTCCTGTGACGTTAGGTGGATATCTGTCGAAGGGTTTAAAATAAGATTTGGTTTGGAGCTTAAAGATCATTCTACCACTTTTCTGAAACCGTGTGGCGGCTTTCCTTTTCAACCTTTTTTTCAACCAATCAATAAGGATTACATCAAGTATGAAGAGGGTCTCCGAAGGAACATTTCTGCTAAATAATCTTGATATCAGACATGCAATTTTATAAGTTTGGAATTTAAAAGTGGTTTTATGTAGCCCTATTTCTGATGCCGTCTGGCTCCCATATTTTCAACACATATGGTTTGAACATTTTCTGAAGAAGGTCACCGAAGGAACATTTTTACAACTTTATATTTGAATCCGACAAGTGGATTAAGAAGAGAAGAGTTTTAAGGATTTTGGGCATTTTTCCCTTTTCTAATGCCGCAGCAATTAAATAATTTAGATATTTATACAATTTGAAATAGGGCCACCAAAGGAGCATTCGTGTGAAGTTTTCGACATAACCGGTATTGTGGTTAAGGATGTTATGGCAGTTTAAGCTAAAACTTTAGTTTATCCTCCTCGGATGCCGCCAGATAGCAATGGCTTGACAAAAAGTGTGTAAAGTATCACTAAGGGAACATTTCTACCAATATATCTTGATATCAGAAAAGGAATTTCATTACAATTAAAAGTTTTGTTATTTTGCCACTTTTCTGGCTTCAAGTGGCTGCCATATTTTTCAACCAATCAATATGGCTTGAAATTTGTGTCGAGGTCATCCAAGGAACATTTCTACCAAATTATCTTGGTAAAACGAATTGTTAAGCTTTCCCCTTTCTGATGCCACAGCAACCAAAGTTCTATATAGGTGTTTTATCGTTGGACATGTTTGATGACGGACAACTAGAAAACATTAATTTGGAGTATGGTTGAACTCAGACGAGTACTTTCAGAGTAGCAGATATGAACGGACGACGTTCTATCACCAATCACAATATATAGCTTCCGGCTCTGGAAATAAAAAATGTTTGAATTGATTTCCCTCAACGGCGATTAGGCTTATGCTTGCAGGTATGATGAATTGGTGTTATGATATATACATGTAAAACTGGTACTCGTCAGTTGCTGTTGACCAAGTTTGAATCGGATCAAAATATTTTGCGAGGAAGATGAGGTGGTAATGACGCATTATATATGCAATAATGTATGACACTATATAGGTTCTAAAGTATAGGTTCACCAAATCTAATATTATGAATTTACAATGATATATGACAAATAAACATGATTTAGATTCATGTGCAGCATAACTTGTTCCTGATGTATTATATGTCTACTCCAATATTCTCTTTAATACTCATGACCTCTGTTGCCTCATCGGTTCTACTATGGGATGGGGATGTATTCCATTGATTCCTAATATAGAAGACGTAAACTATACACGTGTGGAACCTAAATGGTGTAACGCTCGTCATAACCCGGTGTGTGTTCACTAATATAAGTCCAGCCCAATTCGTCACATAGAACCGGTGTAACGTAGTTTTTACGGCTAGATGCCGGCTGTGTTGCACTTCCGATGCACATGACATTTGTACGTAATATACACAATCTCACAGATATACAGCATTTCATGCTATACCGGTATTTGAATTCCATAGGAGTTTTGCGGATACTCACCGGGTCCTGTTACAATGTCAGTCTGAACACATGTAAGTTACTTCAAATGTCGTGCCATACCATTGGCGTTTAGTAAATGTTTATATGTACTCCATAATAAGCAATTAAACGTTGTTAAACAAAGAATCAATTGTCAATTTATTCAAGATTGGCAGTGACGATTAAATGTAGCAAGAAGATCATTATCATATTGGGACTTTGGTTTTGAACCTTGTGATGGTACTATGAATGTAAATATTGATTATCTTTCTTGCACGGTTACAGCTAACGTATTTGTGAAAGGGTTGCTACTGTTATTATTCGACAAAATTAGCATTCAATATAGTGTAGATCCTTGTGATTGTATTCATATTTTACTAGCTGATTGTAACGTATAGACATTCGTGCATTTTTCTAACGTTTAGCATGCACATCATATGTTACGATTGGTTTGAATGAATATGTGCAAATGTATGATCTATTTCGCTATGTCCATGACTCGATTCCAATTTGATATTTAGAAGAACATGCCGATTAGATCTGATTACCAGTAAAATTACTAAATGACCCATAAACGTTACCTAGAAATTTACAGATTTCTTACTCTGTTTATATGAAAATATTTTGGAGGTTTTTGTCCTATATCAACTATTTCTTTCTCACAACATTGCCTCTGCGTATTTCATGTTAGAAGCATTTAAAAAGGTCTACGCAATGAAATTTGTAATATATTGTATTATTCAACCTCATTTCAAGCAGCAGAAGAGAGTTGTAGAAAACGTATACATTGTTAGTACATGCACACCAACAACAACCTAACGAATACATTGTTAGTACATGCACACCAACAACAACCTAACGTATACATTGTTAGTACATGCACACCAACAACAACCTAACGAATATATTGATTGTTAAAGACTTGTATAACTCCAGCAGATATTTTGTTATGGAACATGTCTTTGTTTCAAGACATGTTGGTGAAAGCAACACGCATATAGCACATTTATTATTCTAGAAATGAATCCAATGATAGTAAATTATCCGAAAACATAATTGTTAGACTAACATAGCGTGCTCCAGAAAGAGAGATATCTATGGCAATTTACTTTAGCATAATCCTATATCGTTATTCTTCAGAGAAAATATAAATTCATGAACTCTCAAAACGCTATAACATTGAGGAATTCCATGGGTTTTTTTAAAGAGCAAACTAATTGTTACACTATGAAATTGCTATTTTATATCTATAATTATATTCTTATTACAATGGAAAATACGTGGCTTATTATTTTAGCGTCAAATAACTCAAGTACAAACACATATGCAATTTGCTAACCAATTTCTCTTCAACAAAATAAAACCACATTAAAGTGTATATATGCATCTTCAACTACGGTCAACTTGGAATGAACCAATACTAAATGTTATACTGATACTTACTTATATTGTATTTGAAAACTGCTGTAAGAATACAGTTTAAACTAATTCCTGGAACTGATCTGTCTTTTGTAAACCTCATACATAGCAGCAGAACTCTTTATTGGATTTATTCCGCTTATAACATTACCTCAGTTATATCACGGCGTCAGTGCACTCATTCATGATCCCTGGGTAAACAAACCAGTACTAGGCTAGAAAATGTGCCTCGCCCAAGGGCACTTCACTATGACCGTAGTGCCGCGACTTGGGATCGAACCACCCGGGACATCCTGTCAAATTAATTGCGAAGGTGAAAATAAATAAAATAATTGACCAGAAATTGAGGGATCATTCGAACACCTAAAACTCGGAAGTAATTAATTGATCCGTTTCGAATTCGAGTTATCGCTAATCGACTGTACATGCAAACAAGAAATATCTTTTTAAAACAGATAAACGTCGATCAATATGAGATAAACGTCGATCAATATGAGAAAACACTAAGGAATGCTACGAGACCGAGAAAACATCACATGACTGGAGATTAAGCGAGGCTCCCATTGGGTTTTATAAGTTTCAATTGACGATAAAGAACTACAATCTTATCATGTTTGAACAATAATTAATATTTTGCTCTTAAATATTATATTTCATACGTTTTCACTGATTTTGTTCAATGAAATTTGTTTCTTGAGGTAAACAATTAAAGGTTAGTATGCAGAACATTTCATTTTAAAACTTCACCTTATTAGTGCCTCTCGTAGGATCGCCAACTTTACTATGAACCAATCAAAACGTTTAATTTCCTTTATTTCTTCGCTATAATTCATTGAAAACAACATTTGATTGGTCTACAATCTAGATAATTTGTTTAAAACATCTAGGTCAAAACTGGCGTTATACGTAAACATTATATGTCCTCGTGACCGAACTATCTTTTAGAATTGCCTTACTGTTCAACACATACATATTGTAATGGTTCAATGAACTGATTCCTTTTGGCAAACTACAAGAAGATACAGTTTGACTGTGTGTATATGTTCGATAATGTAAAATATAACACTCTGCAACATCACGCAATCTGGTTGTCAAACTGTCTTACTATAATCAGTTTTAATCAAATAGCGTGAAGATCTATAGACAGTTGGTGTCTTATAGTTATGGCTGAAACACTTTCAGTCACAATATAGAGAATCTATTTAATGAGATGGATTCAATGACTTTGTTCTTTATCCAATTATGCTGTTTATTGAATAAACATTGCATAAACAACTTGATATTTCGAACGAACAATGAATCCTCAAATGCAAATACGAGGGACCAGGGATTTTTAAATGAGCTCTTATGAATTGTTTGTCTAATTAAACTATAATGTAAGGTTCAGAAAAACAGAATTGCACATATCATACTTCCGTACTGGGCAATTTTCTAGAGCATAGAAGATCAAGCAAAAGTGGAAGACAGAGGGGCAGTGATAGAGCACCAGCCTCTCATACTCAGGGTCACGGGTTCGAATCCCGTGGTGAGTTCTGTCTTTGAAATGTGTCTACACAAACGGCGAAGGTCCTGCTAATGTATTGCGGAAGCGAACACATATTGCGCAAAGCTTTTTTCGCCATCCATGTTAAATATTTAAGTTTAAACTACACAAGAGTAAGTCCGCCTTGTGAGCTGGAGATAAAGGTCCGATACCGGGTAGAGTTATAACATCATCTTTAAACTCCCCCCATAATTGCTCAGGACGACTAACCATCTGGCAACATGATATACGTATCGGTATACCCTGACACTGGCACCGCAATGACATACAATGTGTCGTGGCATGGCGTGCCATTTCGGTGCTACGTGAAGCCGTTTTTGCGGCCTGTTCGCGCACTGTACACGCATAAGTAACACACTGACTACGCAATGCGCGGCCAAAAATGGGCCGCATTGGAATACATTGACACGCAATAGCCCTACTTGTTTACGCATAGGTTAAGTATTGTTAGCTCATTGTTCACGTCTACCGTTTCACATTGTCCCGCAGTGTCTCGCACGACAGGCATAGTTCCCGCTGTCCTTCCACATCGCGACGCATTGCCCCGACGACTTCGCCCATGCGTGAATTTGTCGGGACAATTGTTGGTCCCGCTTTGTCCCGCTTGGCGGCAGCCTATATATATATATATATATATATTGTAGTTCCACACCTAACTTCATTTCTCGACCCGCAGTGGACGATTGCACGCATTGACACGCACGGTCGGCAGTGTTCGCGCCGAGTTCGCGCCGAGTTTGCGCAGTGTTCACGCATGGTTCACCCGAGTGACAAGCACATGTTACGAACTTTGATAGTACTATTTGTTTAATTCCCTTCACACACTCCTTACGATCGTTCACAAATACTTTAATCATTGGCACGACGCATTGCGTGGCATTGCGGGGACAAAATTCGTGCAAGTGTCAGGGTGGCTTACTTGTATTTTAAAATGGCATTCCAAGCTATAAAGAAGATAATGTTACAAGTGACATGAAACGCCATTAAAACAAAGTTAGTGAGCGAAAAAAGACACAGTACGCTTTTAAAGTTCTTCAACTAAAATAATACAGATTCGTATCAAACACTTAACACGACATTCGTCCTTTTAATAAACATCGTTTGAAATCCCTCGGACCTCACATTTGAGCCGTCTCACGAGAAAACCAACATTATGGACTCTGATGTATCGAACCAGATCAGCCTAAGCATGCCGCGCAGGCTAACCCGGATGCACACTGTTCGCATCCTGTGGATTTTCTGTTTCAGGAATCATTGCTCTAAACCTCTATCCCCCTGAGACGGAATGTGTCGCCACTGATCAGTATGCGCGGAATGTGCAGGCTGGTCTGGGTCGGTACATAATGCAGAGGCCATAATATTGGTTTTCTTGCAGGACGGCTCATTTCTTTATCGAGTACCCTCTACAACGTGTTAACATCATTACAATTCCTTGGCTGATTTACAAAGATAACATGTTGAATATGTAAACAACTCAACACTGCCATGCCCTTGAATTCATTTGACCGTTTTATTTTCTTACGGCTGCAATTCAAAAAAGTAATTGATTCAATAAACTGTAACACAACGTAAACCAACAACGTAAATCACTATTGCTTAATACTCTGTAAGTTGATTTTAAAAAATCAATCATGACATTAAGAGCTCGTCACGCAAAGGTTTCTTCTATTATAGACTAACCATTATTTCACTGGCGACCGAAAACAGAAACATATGTAAATAAGGCGTTAAAGTAGTCATCAAACCACCATCTGTTGTTTTATTAGTTAAACATATTTCTAAGCATTTTAATCTTCGGAAGATTTGTATTTTTCATTCCAAATGACGCTTTGATCGGATGCACAGTCCGTAAAATGATTACGAAGAGCTGTGTAAAAGGTTTTTAATACTGGTGTATTGAGTATAAAGTGCATGTATAAAATGTGTATACATACATACAGTTGCTTGCTCTATGATGTTTGAACACTGTCAGTAGATTAAAGCGATCAATTTATAATGCTAAGGTAAGCCAGAAATTGAGCTATCTTGGCATTAAAGGCGGTATTTTACATTCGCATTTCTGACTCGTTTAGGATAAAGTCGTCTTGGAATGATACAAAATAAGTAGAACAGACATTCTATATTTGATTATTTCTATAAAATAACAAAGAATATGAAATTATCTGACTTATTCCTCACCGAAAGGTGTAAGCATTTTGCATATGTTAGCATTTAATTGTAGACCCGCACGAAGGCTGGCGCTACGTTCTTATTATACTGACTCTGAACAAAAGCATACTCATTTTCAGCACAATATGTATACGTCACTTGAATTCACCAGGTTTATCATACAGCAGGGTGCGTACGGGTTTCCACAGTCTGATTACTCGAAAGGATCCAACACGATTACTTAAATGCATGCTACTTATCATTTATAACTTTTCTGATAATTTAATAAGCGGTGCATTGAAGCCAGTGGCATTAGCCTTGTTGTTGAGAAACTAAAAATAAGTAATTTGAGAAGTGTTCCATTCCCTTAATTTACATACGATATACTTTTAGCAATGTTAGGTGGTGGCATGGCATTGCCTACACCTTCCCTAGAAATACTATATATGAATGTAAGTAGGATACCAAGAACAGCATGGTCAGACAGAGGTCACATGACATGAAGTGGGAGAATTAAAATGATTAATTCACAATACTTTTGAACACTTTATGTACTGATAAAGGGCAGTTTTGTAAGTACATATTAAGTATCGGTCAACCCATGCTGCCATATTGATTCGGTTCCTTAATGCTCAGTCATGACTAGTATCATACTTGTTTCTTTATGGAGGCACACAATTACTCGTATACATATAATTTAAAGTATCTTCACCTCTAACCGAAGGGCAAGGTTTGAAGATGTAGCGCCTTCGTCTGATCTTCACTTTCTTTCATTTTACGTAAAGTTCATTATATTGTCTATGTTGAAACCTAATCGGAAGATTGAAAATTTATTGATCATAAGAATTACAAGGCGATTAAGATGTTAAAGCTGAATGATAGAGACTATCTATATAGACATATAACAATGCAGACAGTGGTTTTCAAAAGCACACTAATACAATACATCAATAAGACGTCGGCTATTTACATATGTTGTATTGTGGCGCCAAACATAATAACAAATCGTAATAGACATTGGCATCATGTCTGACGGACCTTCGATTTATATTTTCTTCCTACGTCTGTATAACTGTTAATATATATACATATATGAATTATCTCTCAAAAATAGTTCCGTTCATATGCTTGTACACATTTAAGCCAAACAAAATATTATTTAACACACCTAATGATCATTTCCATAAATGCTATATTCATAAGGCAGGAATAGCTATGTGTTTTATAACAATGAATTTATGAAAGTTAGTTTATTTGTTCTAAAAGATTTAAGAAAAGTGTATAAGGACTTCAATATATGAGAGGTACACGAGTCAAGTAACCATAGAGACTGTGTAGATCCAGATCAATATGAGCTTTCTTTCAGACCCGTTGATTGGTGATATATAGGATAAACATAATTCAATTTATTTAGGGAAGTTTAAAATGAACGGATTTGGATTTTAATTTTTGAAAACAGAACTTATTCTTATCCTACAATAATAAAGCACGATGGATTCAGTGATCACCGATTGCTCCTGTTTTCATGTAGACATTCCCATTTTCACTGGCCTGACTCAAAAACTTAAGTCCGAAAACTGACATTTTACTTGTTCTTATTAAAGAAATGCTCTTGTGTATATTCTCAATTGTGTTGTGGTTTTATAGCCAATCCTGCCAAAGAGGAAATTAGCAATCAAGTTCCTGTCCAGTCACACCTGCCAGTCATGGCAATCAAAAATTAAAATGATGGTACTGAAGTGCATGTGTAGTCTCAACGACCATTCATGGATGATGATATTGAAGTGCATGTGTACAAACCAGTGACGGACGATGCTACCGACGTTTATGTCCAGTCTCACAAACCAGTTTCCAAAATGCCTGTACAAGTTCACAAACCAGTCGCGGACGATGCTACCGACGTTTATGTTCAGTCTCACCAACCTACCATGGCCAATGTTAAAAATGAAAAACATTCGACTTATTGATGGTGTCAATTCATGTCAATTAAATTGTGCAAAGCCATCGACCATATGTAAACAGAACCTCTTAATATATCGTATGCTGACTGATTCCTGCTACTGTGTGTGTGCGTGGTTCCAACATAGCAAACATGGAATATATCGTTCTGGCGTGCTGGCGCCAACACGAACGCGAATTAATGCAAACTCAGATATTTGTGGTGTTTCAAGTTAAAGATACTTATTGTAGTAATTGCATAACAATTACTTCTTTGTGGAGCCAATACATCAAATAAGATTTGGCATAGTATCATGCTAGCGAGCGCTCCGACACGCAAAGAGACTGTAGTCGTTCCGCTGTGTTGGTGAATGGAACACAGCAACAGGCCTAGACTTATTTATTGTGTAGGCGCCCCCGCCACTACGCAAAACCTGTCTTATAAGGTTTTTAGGTGGGGCTCAATCGCCGAAATGAAAAAAATCTTATTTGTCACGTGGGCGTATTATATTATGTATGTGTGTGTTTGCGCCCTGCCAGTGTGCCAACACGGGTTTGATATAAATCATCCATCATAATGTCATGCTGTTCTGTTTTGTTGTTTAAGTTGATTATAAGCTAACCTGAGGACGAACTATCCGTCGTCGTCGGTGCCGCTCACATTTACTACTAACACCAAATCGCAAGTCACTTTCACAGGTATGTTCCGTATGTTACCATTTTTCAGAGATGCTAAAGGAATTAAGTTGTATGCAGAATTTTAGCTGCTGTGGCATTTAAAAAAAATGGAACCTTTAAACATCCTCTTGTCCGAAAGTACAGGCCCGATTTGAAAAGTATGTGTCACGAAAATAATTATGCACAAAGGTTCCTTGGGTAACCCTCTACCAAGACCATTAAAATTGTTTCGATCAGTTGTAAAACATTGCCACAACTTACACACATATGCGCAGCAGACAGCGTTTGAAAACAACCATTTTGGCTAATGGATACATATATTGAACAATTTCAACTTTTGCAACAATGCTGTCAAACTTATTCAATAATCAAACGTTCATTTATAGAGATTTCCAATACGTTTGCTTGGATGACTTTAAATTCTTCGGCTGCAGATTTGTTGTATGTGGAAAGGGATTAAGCTGCACATGTTGTGCTATTCATACCGGAAGCGCAAGAAATAGCTACTTACAATTTGTTTTCTTTAATTCGATGAATTGGGACATATCAAGGTCAAAGCTATGTATACTTAGGAACTCAACTTATTAGTTTGAGTTTTGATCTCGGAAGTTAAGATCCAAAATATGACTATATCGTATGGATATTACACTACGTCCTTTGTAAAGGATGGCAATTGTGATTGTGTGAACTTGTTTGGTAATGTTTAGTCTAAAACTCATGACATAATCACGCTATTTGGTAGTAAAAATGTCTTACTATAATTAGTTTTAAGCACAAACCGTAAAATAAAAATATACGGATGCCATTGGTGGTCCTATGATAATATGTTTATTGTTACAACGGGAAAAGTCTTTCTTCCTATTTTTTACAAAACCATTTACATTTGAAACCTGACAATTTTTGGAGAGATGATGTTTTCTTTCCATCAAGGTTGTCCATTAGTTGTTTCTGTTGTCAAGTTATACCGTTACCTATCCTCGATAATACAAAGAATTATGTTTGGTTGTAGACGATATTGATAGTTGTTTTTATTTAAGCGTAAACATTTTGAAAGTCGTCTGCTGCAGATTTGTTATATTTTGGAACTGGTAAACGTCTTTTGAGCGGTGCTCTTTGAAGTGCAAACTAAACGTTATGTATTACACGTGTGGAAATAAAGCTTAGGATCCAAATCGATACCTCTTTACAAAAGTGTATTGTAGCCTTCTATGTCTTATTAGTTCGCCAGATCAGATTTTCGGATGCGCTCTCTGGTTAAGGTATATAATGGTCGCAAATATCTACTGTTAGTATTCGCAGAGCAACGCTTTTGTGCAACACAGATATCGAAAACATTAGACAATGTGTTTGTGCATGCATAATGGCAAAGTAAAGATGAGTATCTAAGTCAAACGAGGGAGATCATGTGTATGTGTGTAATGCTCTTGCTAAAGGGTGTACGAGACTAGCAATGTTTGGGTTAAACAAAAACATGTCAAAAGAAAATTTTCTGTGGAAAGGCTTTTTAAAATAAAAAACCTGTTCTCGAGCAGTGAACATAGACAATTGTAAGTAAAAGTAAACACAACTCCAAGGATTTGACTTTTGACTCTAATGTTCGGAAAAAGTAAACTGTAAGAGTAGCTGTATGTGCGCGACGCAATATCCAGAACAAGTGCACCTTTATAAAAGGAATTTAATTTAATCCTTTCCGAAAAACAGACACTTTTAAAATAACATTGCGGCAAAAGGTTTAATTGCTCATAATGAGCAATTTCACCTTTTGTCTCAATATTTTCAATTTTAGTTGATCATTATACTTTATTTTATGGACATTTTTGATGTTTGTACGTCAATGTTTTCAAAGTCGTGCGCTGCAGATGTGTTATATGTGGGAAAGGGTAAAGACTTTTGTATGCTAGTAGAATACCAGGTTCGATCCATTCTCGGGGCTGTTTGAGTGTCATCGCGTATGGCACATTAAAGCCACATTCTCACCGACCTCCCGGACTGTTCCAGAGCGTCCCGCACTGACATTTGGCCGATCCGAGGTCAGAACCGTGTTGGCTCCGCGTTGGGTTATTCCGGGACAGTCCGGGATGATCTTGGATGGTTCGGGATATCACCCACGCAATTTTAAACTGTTTAAAATTGCCGTGGTCATCCCGGCACGTCCGGGAGGATTTTTCAATCCGGGGTAGTCCGGGAAGGTCCGTGTAGCGATCGTGTTGACTCCGAAAAGGTACGTTGTGGCAACGTGTTTATTATGGGCGATCCGGCAAGTCGTGTGCCCGGGGCGGTATGTACTGGGTCCGGTCGGTCTATATTGGTTCCGGGACAGTCCGTAGCTGATCCATGATGGTCCGCGATAGTCCGGGTCATTTCTGGATAGTCAGGGGCGCTGCCGTAGTGGTACCGGGGTCAGATCCATGTTGGCTCCCTGTTGATCCGTGTTCATCCATTGTGGTATCATGTTGAGTCCTGGCTGGTCAGAGGTGACACTGTTTTGCTACTCCATTTCACACAGGAATCAGATATCTCTTGATCCGGGGTTTTCCGTGTTAATATATTAAATGATTCAAGTAGAAGAGTTACCATGAATCACATACTATTTTTGTACCACCAAATAATGAATATTACATTTCACCGTAAGAAGACGTAATATATTAGTTAATATTAGATTGAAATTGGAAAGAGAGCTCATAGATTCATATGAAACACTTAAAGAAAAATCCTAATTGCATTTGGCTACCACGTGTTTGGAGCTATACATTACATATATCTTCTTTTATATCCCATAACTCAATAAAAGGCGCAATAAAAGCAAGTTACTGAATGATATTTTAATGGGAGTTACATTAATTCTCTTTAGAACTTTTGATATTGCTCGTCTATTCAAGAGGGAAAGGATGGGTTTGCTATTTAATAAAATTAGCCGTCCCGCGAGAAAACCAAATCTTATGGCATCTGCGTAATATATCGTCCTAGATCAGCCTGCGCAGTCCGCGCAGACTGATCCGGGCCGATACGTTCCGTCTCAGGGGATATCGGTATAGAGTAATAATTCCTGAAAGAGAAAATCCACAGGAAGCGAAAGTGTCTATCCAGGTAAGTCTGCGCTGCATGCTTAGGCTGATCTGGATCGACAATTTACGCAGAGTCCACATTGTTGGTTTGCTCGCGGAATGGCTCAAATGTCGTCATTGGAATCGTTGCATTAATAAAATAAAGCTTGCATTCGGCATCGTAGCTCACAAAGGTGTTTGAGAACGGATTTTGTAATGACAATGGACTGTTTTCAGCGCAAGACCGTTTTTCCCTAACTAACGAAGTGTTAAGTTATTCAGCGGGTTTGTCTCAGTCGAATTAGGGACATGCCTTTTTAAAAACACTCCACATAATTAATCAACGTCCAAGGCCATGTCAAATGCTAAAAACGACATCCGTTGAGTGTGAAATAAGTTGCCATTAAAGAAGAAAGCAGAACAGAAAGTTTATTTTGACGTATTCAAACTACATGATTATTAACACACTTAAATACATATACAAAATATACAGATACGTGGTTTGAAATGGAGGAAATGAAAACAAAAATCAAAAAAAAAATCAAAAAAATCCGATAAAGACGCAGAACTTGAAAACACTAATATTTTACACTATATATGATAATATACAGCTATTTACTCCTCTTGAGGTCAATAGTGAAAAACTATTCTTCCAACGTGATAACGTTATG